>JABEVS010000004.1:105930-278141 GCA_018290735.1 Coelastrella sp. MACC-549
TGGCATATCTCCTTCCATCATATGATGCACGTGACATGCACTGCAGGTGGCACAAACATGCCACAGTTGCATGGTTCAAAACCTCTCACAGGTGATATTCTGGTGCAGGGCGACTGTAAGAGAAAATATGGTGCTCTGCCCAAACAGCCTGTTCTTGGCTCGCAAATGGGCGAAGCGTATATTACACTCGTGTAACTTACACTTGAGACTCGGGTGCAACTACTACTAGGTGGACAGCCCAGGCAGGCACAAGCGTCAAACCTGGGTGGCCTCCTGTGGCGCATGTCGGAGCATTTACTGCAGCATCTCAATATGTTGCATGGCTCCCTTCCTTCTCCATTCATCCCCGTTGTTACAACAGTCTGCTAGGACCACTGGCACAACATATAAGGGGTTGTCAGACAGAAGTGAAAGGGAAAATAAACAACATGTAAACAAATTGAGCCATGCAGCAAGTGCTATGGCAAATGCGCTGACAACCTGTGCTGATCACGCTTAAGCTTGCTAAGGGGCCAATTCCCAGAAATGATTCTCCTGGCCTGTGACCAGCATGCTGGCCCTAGACCCTGCTGGCTGTCCACACAGATCTATTGCCCCTGCTAGTCCTCAGCTCTCTTGTAGTACAGTTGCATGACTCTGCCAGGTGTGCTAGACATTGAGGGCTGTTTGCCATCTAAGCTGCTCTGCTGGCCTGTACCTGTCACTGCCAAAAGTGGGTTCCCTAACAGTACTGACCTGCTGCTGGTGCTGCTGTGCATTTTCCACACGGTGTCGTGTACCTGCTGCAGTGTGGTAGTCAAGTCCAGTTCCTGGCCAGCACAATTCAGCTGCAAGTTCAGCCTGAACGCGTCTGCCTTCTTGCCTGCCAGCCTGTCTGACAGCCAGGAGCGGAGTGTACCTACTGTCATGGACCCTGGAGCCTTGATGTATGGCTTGGGCAGCACAGCTAATGCTGTTCCATCTGGTGATGACTCTGGCATTGGGTAAGGAAAGAGGGCCAGCTCCACCTGATCCCTATCTGCTGCTGCTCCCTGACCAACGAAGGGCCTGCTAGAAGCACCTGCAAGCGCATGAGAGAGCAAACGCCACTATTGATAACGACTGGCAGCTGCAGAGTTGGTAATATGACATGTTTATCCTTAATCAGAGGCTAGGGCCCAGAGCTGCAGGAGTGTCCAGCACCTGAGCACTTATTTGCCCCAGGGTCCTGATGATGAAAACCAAGCCAACTGAAATCCTGGTTCACGCATCTCTGCAGGTACCGAAGTTCATGAACTCAAGTGGCCTGCAACAGGTTCAGTGGAACGGCATGTGGACTTACGTAACAAGCAGGCAGTGCCTGATACTGAAAATTTGGCAATCATGGGGCGAAGGAAGGCAATGCAGGGCATGTTGTCCGTTGCTACATCACAGCAACCTGCTGTTGTTTAACCACCATAACAATAACAATCCTCAGTGTCTGATGAATCAGTCGACCCACACTTGGCAGCTGGACCAGGGGCAAAAACTCCGACAAGCTAGGAAAGATTGCATGCACAAATTCTCTGTGGGTATTTGGCTCACCTGGTCCTGCCAGGTGGCTGCTGCTTGTCACCCGTCCCTGTGCTGGCCTGCCTGGCCGTCTGTTGATGTTGGCCTTCGCCTGACGGGTGGCTTCTTCACGCTCTAAGCGGCGCGCTTCAAGGGCAGCATCCAGGAGTGGCCGGGGAAAGATCTACAGCCAGCACCAGGGTCGGCGTGCAACTGCTCGTCTTGCTGGCAGGAGATACGAGAGATAGGCAATGCCAAACTCAACAGTAGTTGCAATCAGCTCCCTGCACCGCCTTCTCTTGCAACAGCTTCGACCGCACGTACTGAACCATGTAGTGCAGAAGAGCTTTGCCATCAATGTTTTGCCCAGAAGGTGCTGAAGTAAAGCCATCTTACCTTTCGCACCAGGCTGTCTAAAGTGAAGTCATACTTTAACTTATTGTGCTCAAAAGGATTGGGTCCAAGAAGGAGATTGCACAATGGGCAGAAGTTGGCACGGCCACCAATAGTTATTCGGTCATCTATACAGTCATAGCAGTCTGTAAGGTATGCAGCACCAGAGCAGGTATCACAACATTGATCAGCAAGAAGGCTGACAAACCTTGCTACCTAGGTAGCATCCCATCGCTGTCGGCATCGGCATCGGTGCAACCAGGTGCTGTAGAACTGCATAGCACTTGGGCTGTTGCTGCATGCTGCAAGCACCACACACACATGTGCCCGCATTCTGCTTTTGGTTTGCATGATGGCACCGAATGAAGCAGCAAGCAGCAGCCTCATGCAGCATATCATGTGATTTATGCATCACTACCAGCCCACTCACATGAGTGACCACACTCAGCGGCTGTCATTGCTTCTTTCAGCAGATCATTGCAGACCTTGCACTGCAGCGCTTCAGCAAGCGGCACAGCTGGCCGCCACTCTTGGTGTTCCTCATCTAGGCTGGGTTTAGGCTGTGGCAGCCACCATTGCTGGCCATGGGTCAAGTCTGAGTCCTCGCTAACACAGCTGGCACTTGGGGTCACAGGTGCACTGCTGTGCGGCGTACTAACAGGCGGCAGATTCATGCGCTGGCGTCCAGTGCGAAGTCACTGAAATTGCATGCACCAATGATGCGATCAACAGCAGACACCAGTGAGAAGCTGCTGTAGATGTGGTGTAAACTCCTGCCGGCTGCAGCTGTCACCTTATGGCAGGTACCATTGTTTCAGAAGTACAGGAGATAGTTGCGCCTGCTGTTGCTGCAAGGTGACCGCTACAAGTACCTGTGTGTGTCTGCAAGCTGATGAAAGGTTGTTGCAGCGCCGCACTGCTGACATGCAGGCTGGGTGAAATCTACGCCCTGGCGGGCTTGATGCATACCATTCAGTTCCTGATTGATTGGTCCGACGCATCACATATCGTGCAGGTTGATACGCTCTTCACCGCTGCATTCGCTTGTCGTCGGAGTTCAGGATACACAAGGAGTGCCAGGCAAGGCGCGTTTGAGAATGGCCATCAGTACTTGTAGGCATCTGGCAACTTGTCGTTGTCCTGACTTTAATGGATGTGGAATTAGGATGTCCGTCTGTCTGTCTAAGATATGACCCGAAGTGTATCTGATACACTTACAAGTCGACAAGTTGATACCTTCAACAGCAATAACACCTGTGCAAGCAAGCGTGAATTGGACCCGGCAGCCTCATGAAGGGCTTTGTATGGCTTTGTAATCAGAAAGGGTTCCTCAGGTGTTTGCAATCTGAAGCGACCAAGATGCCATATCCCCATCATATGCCTGTCCAGTGTAACACACCCAGATACGTACGATGCCATGTGAAAACACCAAGAGAGACGCTCAGGCCATCTTTGCTCAGTGTGCTCAAGCCAGTGCTGTACCACACACTCTTGATCTGCTGCCTGCCCAGACGCTCATGCAGACTCAGCACGGATGGCAACAGCATGTTAACTGATGGCAACAGCATGTTACCGCTAGCACCAACAGCTCCTTGTCACACTGCAGCAGAGCTGGAAGCACAGACAGGCAGGACCTTGTCGAGCAGGACACCATATCTGACACAACAATGTACAGATAAATCTTCAGTGCGCTCGCTTTCCACATGCCAAATAATCTTCGAGTACAGCAGGCTGGTTGATCACTGGACCAATATCTCTAGTTGCCATTTCTGCCAGCAAGTCCCATCTCAATATTACCTCCTGCTGCTGCTGAGCTCGCTATCGCTGCAGCACTGCTGCCTGACTGCTGTGCAGCTGCTGATGCAGATGGAGCAGCACCGCTGTCACTACTGTTTGCTGCATGGTCCTGATCCCTGATGCTGTGCAGTATCGTATTCACCTGCAGCACTACTGCCACCATACGTGTACGCCTGCCACGTGTCCTCAGCAGGCAGATACTTGCCCACCCCCCCTTGAAGCTGGTCTGTGGAGCAGCAGCCTCCCCAGCTGCCTCACACCAGCTGAGCGGAGCAGGAGGCTGGTGGGAGCCAGTCACAGGCCCTGCATTGCCTGTGGCGCCTGTATCAGCAGCAACAACACCTAGATTCGCTTTGGTGCCATTGTCTGTTGACGTTGTTCTTGTTCTTATCGTCAGGGCTGCGGGGACTGCTGGGGTTGACTGCTGCTGCTGCTCCTGCCTGCCCATGGTGACATGGGGCCCCCCTGCTGGTTGGGGGGTGCTGGACGACCATCCAGGGTAGCTGGTAGTGTTGCATTTTGATGCAAAGTGGCTTACATCAGACAACTGAGCAAGGTACCGCAGAGTTGCCCCAAAGCCATCATCTGGTGCAGGCCCAGGAGCGTTTACCAGAGCAGCCTGCAAGGCTGCCGCAGGTGCCTCAAGATGACCACCAGCAGTGCCAGCCAGGGCAGTGCCGGGAATGACTAGCTGGGACGCCGCTGCTGCCGCTGGTGCTACTGTAAGATGGGGCTGGCTGCCTCCTGTAACAGGGATAGAGTCCTATGTTCGTGATGTCATATCCAAACGCTCAACAACAGCAACAGCACAGCTTTCACGATCTTGGTTTGGCTGCTTTGGCTGCTTTGGCTGCTGCTATTTTGTCCCTGTACTCTCGCATGTCACATGCGTTAGGGCAGAAGCGCTCAATGCTTCATGGCATGGGACGACACGCATAATCAGCATTTGCTGTTGCATAGTGTTATCGCATGAGCTGAAACACTTTTCACATCAGCAGAGCTGATGATGCTGTTGCAATATTCCTAACATGCTGTACCTCACCAGAGTTGAGCAACACTTAGAGTTGAGCAAGTCAGGACTAGCTGTGCTGACATTGAATCACAACTCTGTGGTTGAGGCAGCTAATATTGGCTGCTGCTGTTGGTGACACACACCCCTGTCACCATACCGGTATCAAATGCTGCTTCCCATCTGACTGATACAATCTATACACCGTACATGCGTTGAAACTACAGCATGTTCATAAATGCTCTGATACGGGGTGAGGTGCTATGCAACCCAGCCATGCACTCATTTTTGGCACAGAGTAGTAGAAAAGCCGTGCTTAATGCAGCCTGTGAACCTACAGCTGTGCTGTTAAGCTGGATGTCAACCCCAAGCATGCTCGTTGAGTGGCCTACTGTCGTTTTTGGCTATCTTGCAGGATTGAGATGGGAAAGAAGAGCAAGCAGAGCCAGTGCCCTTGAACCTTGTTATCAGCATCAGCAAGTGGCAAAGGAGCAGGCAGAAGCATCCTAGAGCAGATATACCTGACAAGTTACTGGGGACATGTTAGGGCCAGACCCAGTGCAGCCCACCATGTGAAGCGCCCTGGATTAGTTCTGTGCCTGGTGATGCCCCATTGCAGGACAGTACAGAAGCCGCAGCAGTTGCAAACGCTCCTAAACACAAGGATGTGATTCAATGATGCACAGCAAGTACATGCGGCAGTAGGTGAAGAATCCAATTAAAACCTTTAAGGTAGATGGTCATAACAACAGTCATCATCAGCAGCAGCAGGTTGTACATCCATGTCTGCAGCAACATTAGAGGAGCACATGCAGGAGCAAAAAGCAAAACATAACAGAGGCAGCAAGACACTCTACTGCGTGCATACTTCATTATCGACCTTGCTTAGTAAGCGTCCGCCTGATTTGCGCTGCCTTACCCTGCGTAGGTTGTTATTTCAACTCCAGGCGTAGTGCAGCTTTGATTACTCTACACACGCGCATAGCTATTGCTGCTTACAATCGTACCCAGCATACCCTCCGTAGGACATGATGGACTACGCCTCCTCTCTTCTTGCCAAACAGCTGAAAGGTAATTGCTGCTCTCTCTCATTCCATTCGCAGCCGCCGGGACTGGACAGTTGTCTGCAATCACTTATCTCCTGACATCGCAGAGCTCACAAAGAGGCCAGTAGATGGCTTCTCCGCTGGCCTGGTGAAAGAGACAAACTTATTTGAGTGGGCAGTAACTATTATAGGACCACCAGATACTCTCTAGTGAGTTGCATATTGCGAGGGTTCTCAGCATTATCAACTGCTGCAGATGCACTGTAATGCTGTTCGCCTTTCAGTTGATGTTCGTTGATCGCACCTTATGCATAACTCTCCTGTTAGCATGTGCCCCGGATTTGGACCTACTTGGCGTGTGACTGCAGTGAGGGGGGCTTCTTCAATGCCATCATGACTTTCCCAAAAGACTATCCCAACTCTCCACCTCAATGCCGTTTCACATCAGACATGTGGCATCCTAATGGTAAGCTATCAGATACCCGATGCACCGAGTATGTGAGCATTATCCCTGCGCAACAAGTATCCATGCGCTGCTGGTGCTGGCTGCGGTCCACCTGAAGCTGTGGCTGCAGCGTTGTTGTGCACGGTGTCAAAGGCTGCACAATGTTCTGCACATCAGTGGGGTGCATGCCTGCAAGCCTGTTAAGTGCACTCAGGATTGCTGGGTGTTTTTGACATGAGCAGTTGGTATAAGATGGCTGCAATATTCTGCTGGGAAGGCTCTTGATGCTGACTTTTGTTGTGCTGTTCGGGTCTTATATCTGCGGCAGTGTACACTGATGGACGGGTTTGCATCTCAATTCTACACAATCCTGGCGACGATCCCAATGGGTATGAGACAGCAGCAGAACGGTGGTCACCAGCGCAATCGGTAAGCAGCAGCATGGTGCACACTCCCTGTACGTGTGCTTGCGCAAGGTGACACGAGGTCCCGCAGCGCTTTTTGCAAGCTGCTGAGGGGCTGGTGGTGCACGTGTGGACTCACACATGTGTATATTGCTACCCGGTTGTATGGCTTCCAGGCTCAGCACCGTTTATAACACCACAACCCCGGTGCTGCACAATGTCTGCAGTGTAAACCAAGCTGACTGGCTGCATGCATCCACCACGCCAAAACAGCTGAGAGAGTCTCCCAGCAGAAACAGAACGTGGGTGTCCATGTTTGCTGTTGTTCAGGTGGAATCAATAGTCATGAGTATCATCGCCATGCTGTCATCACCCAATGACGAGTCTCCAGCTAATGTAGATGCAGCCAAGCAATGGCGAGATGATAGGGAAGGGTTCAGGAAGCGGGTGGCTCGCTGTGTGCGCAGGAGCCAGGAGGGGACGTAAGGCCTCCTGGTGGCAGTTGACAGGAGTGACGAGTGCAAGAGGAGGCTGGGAGTGGGTGGGGGCTA
The DNA here is from genome assembly GCA_018290735.1 of Coelastrella sp. MACC-549. Lineage (NCBI taxonomy): Eukaryota > Viridiplantae > Chlorophyta > Chlorophyceae > Sphaeropleales > Scenedesmaceae > Coelastrella > Coelastrella sp. MACC-549. The sequence continues at coordinate 113,106 of JABEVS010000004.1, forward strand.
CCTGTAGCAGCTAATTAGCTTTATAAAGCACAGCTCCATGAAGTCCATGGTGCACAGAGAATTGCCCTGTGGTTATTTCCCCACTGCCGCTAATTTGCGCGGGTTACAGGGTCATGTGCCGCTGTGCCATTGTCATGGATGGCATGTTGGTCAGCAGGCCAAGGACAATCTCACATTTGTTTTCTGGAGCCACCTGCTCGGCCTTTGAGCCTCAAAGTTTCTGGCTGAGCTTTGGTAGTTCGTGAGCAGCCTATTGCGGAATGAGACACCTAGTCCTTGACAAACAGCACAATCTTCAGGGCCTGTCATCGTTCTGCATCATGCAGAGGTAATAAGTACTCCTCAAAGCAGCATTGCAGGTTATCGCCCTTGCGTGGTTGCTTCTGTATACAGGTCTCAACTCCATCTCTGCCAGGATTGCAGCTGCCTTGTTTGCCTTGCGCACAATAGCATGCAGTGTGAGTTGGTCTTGCGGCCTGTAATCACTGTTATTATAAGCCAGTTAAAAGCCAGTTGCAGAGAAGCCTTCACTTCTACTCACCTGCAGTATCAGGATCATGCAAGGTGGTCACCTTAGCTGCAAGGGCAACAGCTCTTCTTGCACTACCATGTACTGCAATATGCCAACAGAACATGCATAGTTCGACCATCATACTAGTAGTGCAGCAAAGTCTTTAAAGACTGAAGGCCGCCTTCAAGTTGCACCAAGTTCACTGTTGAGGCTTTTGGCCACTGTGGGTCGATGTCTGCCGTGATTCACTGTGTATACTGTGCTTGTCCTCATAGCTTGCCATTGCTGGTACCACCAGCCGTAGCACAGCACTTTGGTTGTCTAACCAAGCCTTAGCAGGAGTCACTGCCCAGTGGCTGGCTGCTGGCCTTGTTACATGGCCTCAATCTCCTTCACATGGACCACTGAGTGAGTTGCTGACCTCAGTACTGATAAAGATTCAATCAGACAGACACAAAAACAACATACACTCTGATAACCTATACTTTTCCGATGATGGCAGACGCAAGTCCGACGCACGTCAGACACAACTCCGACACGACAGGCGTATCAGAACAGTGTCAGAACAACATCGGACAGCATCTGAGCTGTATCAGAATATCTATATCGGAAATCCATCTGAAACACAACTACGTAACTCGATGAGCATCGGAAATGCCTCATCGGAAACACACATCTGACTCCATCAGAAACGTATCTAACAATGCCATTCAGACTATTTGTTACCAATTAAAAAGATTAACACAGCCTACAATCACCAGATATCTGTTATTTGCTGGCAAAGAATGCATGTGTGTGATCTGCAGAGCCCTGCCTTATGCACACCAGTTGGAAGGCAGACCTGCACTGTGCCAACAAAAGTCAAGGAAAGCATGTATGGTGCTCATGTACTGTTTGAGGTCCTGCACATGCACACACCACACCGCTAAGAGATAGCCCATACACCGCAACTTGCCCCTGCAGAATGGTGAACCTGGGCAGGGCCCTTGGGTATAACAGTCATAAGGAATTATGATCTCCAATGTTGCAGCCCTCCAAGCAAGAGTGCATAGACAAACCCTGCTGCAGTTTACTAAGTGCTGAGTCCGCACTGTGCTGTGTATAGCATCCATAACACTTAGTTCTGCAAACCCTGCCTGGGCCACAACACTGCGCTGCCACAACATCTAGGTGACATGACAACTGCTGCATCCTGCCCTCACTGATTGACTTAGTGCTTCTTCTTGTAAGGCCTCCTGCCAGATCCCTAGTCTTGAGCATGTTTGTGCTTGGGAGGTGTCTCGGCCTTGCTGCTGTGCTTGGCCCTGCCTGTTGGGGACGTGGGGGTTGAGAACAACAGGTCATCTGCCTGGGCAGCAATGCCCTTCACGGCCTGATTGAGGGCGTTGGCATCTTCCAGCTACTGCACACACCATACACAGCAGGACATGCAGGAATAACTTGCTCAGAACTGTTCTTCTTCTGCATCATCCTGCTGAACCAGGGGAATTAGGTGGGCATCCTTTGCTGGTACTTCCCTTCTGTGGGTGCTGCCTGATGGTTGTCATACAACTCACCGTGGTTAGCCTTCCATGCCTTGCCTGCCTTCAACACCAGAGCCAGGACTATCAATGCATTTCCTGTACAGACAGCATGAATACTTGATGTGCAAACCGTGCTTACAAAGTAGAGAGATCTGCATGTGCAAAAGTTCAGGTTGCTGCATGCTCCACACAGAGGTGCACAGGTGGTGCACGTAACATACTTCACCAGAGGTCATGTTTGTGTGCTTGTGTTCTACCATTGCACCCAATACTGGCAGCACCATCCTCACCCTTGCTACAACTGTCTTTGACTCCAGCTATACACACTGCTGCTGGCATTCAGCAAAGAGGGACAATTGCCGCCATCGTCATATTAAACATCGCTTCTGCTGCATTTAATCAGCGGAGCGCAACTGCTTCCACGACTGGGACTGCTGTTACAGGTTATCTCCAAACCAGGACACGCAAGGCTGCCAACTTGAGATTTGAAGCTACACGTTACCAAGCACTCAGTTTCGTAGCCTAGACGTCGCTATACTGGCAACGGGGCTCATGATAGTACTTGTGGTCCATGATGTGGATGTATGAAAGTGCAAATGCACCCGTTGAAGACAATCGTGTGATTCATCAGATGCATCACCGGACCAGAATCTGACCACTTCAGGTGGAATTCTGACAGAAACACAGTCTGACAGGGAACTGACCAGGATCGGAAGCATCTGACAAGGATCGGAAATTGGAGGTTTCCACAGTGAGACACATTTGCACGCAGCCTGCATGATGCTGGTTGAAAAATACAGCTTGCCTCATAGTATGCAGGGTCCGCAACTGTTTGATGTGCAGTAGCCACTTCTGTGATCATGCTCCTACGTCCTTCTATCATCTATTGGTTGCCAGGATTACCTGCAGCATGTTGAGGACCCGTTAATTTCCATCCAGTTAGCCAGCCACGCATCAAAACACTGCTGGTCATGACGTTACTGCTGACGGTACTGCTGCGGACCCTGACGAATTGGAGTGAACCGTTTATGCACATGCCACATCATGCACTTGAACCTGCAGCCGGTGCACCATGAGGGTTGTTGGAGCTGACAACCATCTGCTCAGCCCTGATAATCTACTGCTATGGCTGATCAGCCCCTTACAGGCTGAGCCTTAGCAGTACTGCCTGCAGACCGGTCTGCACTACGACTGCATACCAAACCATTCACACACTTTGATACACATTGTTTTCAGCTGCTGGTGCTATGTCCAAGGCTACCGCCAGCTGTCTGTCACTTTCTGTCGCAGCATCAACAGTCCAAAAACGAAATAGCTTACGGCACGCAGCATACACCCCATCTGGCCCCTCAAGAAGAATTTACAAGTTTATCACGCAAGATTAGTCTCAACTGCTTGCAGGATAGTGTAGTGGGTCGGCCTTGGTTGATTGTGCAGACGCCCGCGCCGCGAAAAGTTTCAAGTGAATTCAGGGCGCGCATTCCAGAAAGCTGCCTGATAGAGATTCAATCAATGCCTGCAAGCCGCGCTGCATATGTATGTACTTTTGCAGATCAGCAGGTGGTCACCATGACCGCAGTATATGCCCTATGTAGGGCATAAGGTATACTAGCCATGCTGACTGCAGCATGGCAGGATGCAGCCTCCTGCCAGGAGCAGTGCTCGACAGCACAATAGTATCGTTGAACGGCATTGCGTTATCCAACACGCTGATAGACACAACTTCTGATCATAATGGCCAACGTCATGGTATACAGTACGCCTCAGTCACGTTGAGTCACCTCAACACTGATGGCACCATCATACAGATCAGCCTGATCAAATGGCACTACGATAAAGAATTATTCTTATAAACCAAGAAACAACAGACACTGATAAAGAATCATTTAGATCGAAACGACACAACAGACACATGGCACTATGTTGTGTACACATGTAAGGTTGCTAGCTGTTCGTGCCTGTTCATGCTTTAATCCACTTGCATTGCATGCATGAGACCCTCTGATAATGGACACAGCGGAGCAGCTGCAGCCTGCTGGAGAAGATGGCAACAGGACACGCTCAGACGAACTCAAGTGAGGTCATGTTATTACACTTTTACTACTGTCTGAAAACAACCCAACAAGGTGCTTCAGCCTGATCCATGCCCATTGATACTCAACATAACAACGCACACATCATGTATTACATGCAGTTGTCAGCGACTCGCTGACCATGGCACCGGTGGCGCTCTTACTAGCCTTACAGGAGCCTGTTGCCTTGCTGTAACTAGCTGTTGTCTTCTGATCTACCTCCTCCTCCTTGCTAGGTTCCCTTTCCTTTGAGGAGCCAGCTGCTTTGCTACTGTGATCCATTGTCTCCTCAGGTACCTCGTCCTGCTTGCCAAATGCCCTTGCTTTCAAATACTTTGTGAAGTAGGCGCACGTAACAAACTTAGACCCTCCGCCAGACACTGCTGGCCCAATGCTGCTGAAGCTTCAGCAGTTCCGTAGACAAGGCTCCTGAAAATCTGTTGTGGTGAGTTCTGCTGCTTTCTTAGCTGTTGTACTCAACAATTTCCTGTAGTCACGGACACGCTCCTTACATATGCCTGCAGCCTTCCACCAGCTGCTGTTATTCTCCTCATCTAGTGTACGGCAGGAATTGCTGCAGATATCTGGTCTGCCCAAGCATTGAACTGAGCAAATGTGCCCCAGTCGCTCATCTTTGTACTGCCACTTGCAGCAGCAGGGCAGAATGTACCTGCTGCTGCAGAGCCACCAGATTGAGGATGACCTGCTGACGCAGGTGCACTAGCAGAAGGGCCCTGTGCACTTGCAGCCTGCGGTTGCTGTTGGCGCATATTGAAGCCTGCTGCTTTCACTGCAATCAGCTCCACAAATGCATTTACCTGCTTGCTGCTGTCACTGCTGCCACTGATTGCACAGTTGATGTTCTGGCCCCTCAAAGCAGCAGCTATCATAGGCAGCTTTTGTATTGTGGGCTGCAAGAAGGCCATGGGATTTCTTGAGCCACAAAGCACCGGGCTGGCACAAGGGTCCCGGCAGCCCTGAAAGCATGTCAGCAGACTGGCCGTCCTGCCGCAGTACCAGCTGTGCTTGAAGCTGTACGACTTGACCCCTGAAAGCGCTTCTCACCACTTGTACTGGTTGCTGCTCACTCATCAGCAACGATGCCATCCGAGTGGATGTTGTACCTGCTGCTGCTGCTGTTGCTGGTGCTGTTGTGGTCCTCAATGTTCTGATGCTGTTGATGCTGCTGCTGTGGATGTAGCTTTCGCTTTAACAACTCTTGCTAATTAGGCCTTCCACCAGCTGCACTAGTTGCCCTGCTGCAACCTGGGCTGCAGGCATCAACTGCTGATGCTGCGTCCCCTCCTGCTGCTGGCTTGGCCTAACCCATGGATGCCACCTCCATGGCTGCAGCTGCAGCCCTTTCCGTCATGCTGCAGGCGGCTTGACCTGCAAATCAAGGATGCTGATGCTGTCCTCCCAGGTGACAGCACACCTCCGGCTCGGAACTCTGACAAACTGCGTACCTTCCAATCAGGTGTGTAGTAGTGCTTTTCTCCTGCTGCCTCAGGGTCACCAGCCGGCGGCTCAACCTTCATTAGATTAGTCACAACTTCAACTTCACTACCCAAGCCTGCTAGTCTCTTCTTCTTTTGACAGGCCGACCTCAGGTTCCTGAAAGAACTACCTATCAGAGGCTGTGCTGAAGGGTGATCAGACTTCACTACTGTTCTCCAACTACTATGTCAGCTACCTGCTGCTCCAGGCCCATTTCCATGGTAAAGATGCAAAAGAGATAGAGCCCATGCGCCTTTTTTAACGCTCTGTCATAAAGAAGATGACATCGTCATATGTTGAGTCAGCACACAATAGGTCGCAGGAGCAATGCAAAGTCTTGACCACAATAGACCACAGCGTCTAGAAAAACCTAACAGTGAGTCATCCCCAAGTGATGGGTCTTGGGCTGGTGGTCTGCTGTTAGGCATTGAACCTACTTTGCTGAAATGATCATCCATGTAAGTGCTTGAGCTGTTTCATTGTTTTGGCCTTGCCACAGGCAGTCAGCATGCTGCATCTGCAGGCAGCTGTGATGTGCATTGCCGCAAAGCAGGCTGCTTCAATCCTGCCACAGTGAGTGTCTCAACACCTCGTATACATAGGCTGTCTCCCGCTTGGAGCATGGCGGTGAAACAGCCGAACGCCAGCAGATCATCGTCACCATCATCTCTCTATCTGTTGCTGTCCATAGCTGGTTGCAATGGCCCTGGTGGCCCCTGCTGTGGGGTCATCACCCTTAGGTGCTGTGCTGTGCAAGGGACTGCTTGCACTGTGGCAAAGAGCAAAGCATAGTGGGAATAGTCAGCAGCAACAATACCTGAGCTGAGTGCTTGATCAGCCTTGCCTGTCACGTACATGGTATGTGCTTGGCAGTTCGGCAAGTCTGTCCTAACCAAATTCGGGATCAGAGCAGTACTGCATGGTGGGTGTTATTGGCTCCTGCTGTGTCATACGATTCAGCCTCTTTTCACGCTGCCATGCATGGCGATTGCACACTCTATTGAAGCTTGGCGACCTATGTATGCACTCCAGTGAGCATTTAGCTGTATGGAAGCACAGCAAGTGCCTCAGCCTGAGTGGTAAACACAACTAGTGGCTCTGGCACAAGGGCCCCATCTGGTAGCCTCAGGGGCAGCAGCATGATTGATGGCGCCTCCGGGTTATAAGCAGAGTTCATCTTAGCAACATTTACAATACACGATAGTGCAGGAACCAGCTACAGTCTAAAATGCACATGAAATCCTGGTCGGCAGTAGTGATCAAGTGTGGTTGAGGCACTAGGCATGAAGGTGGCAGCCAACAGCTGCAGCAGCACGCACAGCGGATGGAAGAGGTCAGCACGCTACTTTTGACACGTGCTCGGGTGTTGTTGCAAGCAAGATGGCGCACACGGTACTGCCATCGCAGAATGTGCTGCTACACGGGCGATGGCACAGTATGGTCAGCGAATGACCTGCAAATACGTTATAGGCGTGACAATTAAGTGCAGCGGTTGTGAATGGGCACATGAGCACCACACGAGCACCTGGGGGTTAGCTTGACGGTCTCGGCGTCGAGTCACTCTAGGGACATATCTCGCTCGCTGTGCCCATGCTTGTATGGTTCACCATGTATATAGCTTATTTTAGTTTTCTGGAGTTCCAGAACTAGTTCAATGGTCGAAATGGCAGCGGGCTCTGTGAATGCCGGCCTAGTTTGTTGATAGGCTCGATATGATCTTGTGGCTATAATTATGTGAATGACATAGCACAGGCACACCATTCAGATCATGACAGCGAAAGATAGTGGGCAGGACGAAGGGCAGCTTATTGATGGCCTCTGCAGGGGAAGGGATGGACAAGGAGGGGCATCAGATAGTGCACTTCATAGCACAGGTGACGGGAAGTCGTCAGTGCTAAGATTGAGAGGGCTACCTTTCGCATCAACCAACACAGACGTTCAGAGCTTCTTCTCCGGCTTTGAGACTGTGGAAATATACATTTGTCGCAGAGATGGTGAGTTGCAGTCGCGTGACGGGCTGCAGCCCAAGCTTGTCCATGCAGGGCATGCGCAGATGGCGCCTGCATTACCGCCCAACGACAGCGCCCAGACTGACCAACCGTGCTTACAGCATGTGCACTTCATAACATTGCTCAGAGTGCAATCACGACCTTTGACAGACAGGCTCAGCAGACACATCCAGGGCAATCGATCAGGTCCTTTCCATGAAAGGGCTGCCGCAGCATGAGTAGTAGTGTCTTTGGCTGCCGGCCTCTGTATATTGCAGTCCAAGATCTCCTACGCCTATGGCGTACTCCATGTACTGTTTTTTTAACTTGGCCGTGATCTTGGGCCATGGTTACTTATTGCCTACTCAGCACACCCCAATACCCCATGCCTACTTGCAGGACGCTCCACAGGAGAGGCATATGTGGTGTTGCAATCAGCAGAGGATGCGGCGGCTGCCCTCATAAGCCTCAATAAGCACTACATGGGCAACAGATACATTGAGTGAGTGCATGTGAGATCAGTGTATGACACTGCATTGGTGGCACGTTCCAACTGCTGCAATTAGTCATCTTTCAGCGCCTGTAGTCCCAAGGCACTTATCACCCCTATATCTGCTGTCAATTGCACATCATTTTGCAGGTTGTTTGAGGCAGCAGAGGCTGACCTGGCTGCAGTCAAAAAAGTTCTGGAGGACACTCGACTGCAAGGCTTTGTTGTGCGCCTGCGTGGTCTCCCATATTCGGCTACAGCACTAGATGTCAATCAGTTCTTTGAGGGGGTGCGTTTGTCAGATGACGCTGACGCAATTGTGTTTGCACAGTCGGCTGATGGCAGGCCCACTGGTGAGGCATATGTGGAGCTAGCAGATGAACAAGCGCTGTCACTGGCCATGACCCGTCATAAGGAATTAATGGGCAATAGATACATCGAGATATTCAACAGCAGCAAGGTGGACAAGCTGCAAGCACTGCAACAGGCACGATTTCATCTGCAGTCCAGTCAGATGCGTAGGGGGAGGTAAGCCAGGCGACTGCATCAACAAGGCTATGGCAAGGACAGGCAGTGCTTCAGCAAGCTGTCGAGCAAGCATGAGAGGGTGCATGGATGAATACCTCTATCATGTGGGCTGACGTTTATGTGGTGGTGCTGGCGCACTGTCTAATCTGCACTTCTTGAGATACCCTTTCTTGGCTTGGCGGTACATTCTGTCTTGCATCGCCATCCCTGCAACACTTCTTGTTCCTGCCAGGTGGCCTGTTCTACCAACGGCTGCAATTGCTCCGGCCAGGACTGATGTTGGCCACTTCTTGGGCACAACACCATCTGCTGCAGCCTATGGGGCTCTCCCCAGCCCAGATCAACTGGCGAATGTCTTCAAAGCCACGCACATAGCGTCATCAGCAGCCAGGACTGTGCAGGGCAGTGACCCCACTCCGCCGTACACATTGCCAATGGGAGGCTCAATGGTCCTCGATGGTTCCATGCAAGGTGCATCAGCTAGCAGAGTCTTCATTCCAATAGTTACTGCAGCAGCAAGCCATGCAGCCAGTGAGGCACCGCTCTCACTGGCGGCACCAGTAGCACCATCTGCTGGTCTGCATCCAGTTGCCCCACCCCAGGGGGCAATGGTGTATGGACCTGAAGGCCAGCTGCCACCTTTGTACTACATGCACCCTGCTCAGGTGAGCTGACGCTCCCGGCGGGACCCAGGGCACTGGCATTAGGACACCTGTTCACCATGCCTCACTTCTGCCATCTTGTGGCCGAGACTGTCATATAATGCATGTTGCCATGGGTGCTGTTGTGTTGTTGAGATGTGAATGACATGTGCTGCAGGGCATGGTTTGGGGTGGCCAGCCTGGTGTTGCCAGGCCCTCAATGCCGATCAGCATGGTACCGGTGGTCCCTATGACTGGAGGGCACGTTATGCCTGGTGTGGGCCCAGCAGCGGCAGCGACGGCAGCAGCAAGGGAGCAAGCACCTCCATCCTGGCATGGGCAGCTGCACCCACAACCAGCAGAACATCAGCAGCCAGTGTATCCTCATGGGGTCCCACACACACGACCACCGCAGCACATGTAGTAGCCACTTTGTGAGCTTGGAACCAGTGCAGGCATCATCAACAGGCACTTGTGACTGCTAGTGTGCGTATCAACTTGTGTTGGGTAGGGTGCTTGGTGCGCAGTCAGACCAAGGCCAGAATGAGTGCTGGCGCCCTCGGGCACAGTGTGAACATGACAAGTACCAGTTGCAGCGTGATGCAGGCATGCACTTGGTGGGCTGCAGCCCTCAGCAGCAAGTCCCCTGGCCCATATGACTGCGGTGCCGTTGGTGGTCATAGCTGTGAACCGAGCCAATGCGACGGCCTCTGGCATGGAATGGCAGCTGGTGGGCCTCTGGTGTGCCCAGGACGGCTTTATGCTCCACGTACCATCACCACCTGTTGATATATAGAACCACCTGATGAGCATGAACTCTTTGTGGTGCACTGTGAGTGGTTGATGCTGCTTAGATGCTTGGGGTGGGTGGGTGCACTTCATAGCTAGACTTGAAAGCGCATGTTGCAGACTTTGTTGTGCACGTACACCAACGTGCTGCTTGGCGAGACCTGGTTTGCAGTTGATGATGGTGTCTTGGTGAATACACAGTTACAGCACTTTGTCTATGGTGGATGTTGTAGGAGTTGCATAACCACTGCATCCATCAGGCACTTGAATATCTAGCTGTATCAGGTGAAGTTCAGTCGTCCGCAAGATTGCAATCCATGAAATTGAGCTTGCTCGTTACACTGTCACTGTGGCACTCAGATAGCTTTTCATGTCTGCCATTTGACCTATGTGCACTGCTGCTTGATCCAGTGTTCGCACCATGGCCCATGCTTTGAATGCATCGCACCCTGTTGCTGGTACTGCCTGGCACTCATAGAGTTCATGATTCTCAGTATTTGTGCACTGAGCTGACCTTGCGAATGGCAGATTGCATCATCGTGGACCTTGTTTGATATGTTTCCGTGTCAGGCATTGTCTGGATAAGGAGGGGTGTCGCATCTTTTTGTTCTTGTCACTGTTGAGGTGGTGGTGTGCATGTGCATGTGTGAAAAAGACAGCCCAGCTGAGGGCCACCTGACTGGCAGGGATGTAGGCTAGACTAGTTGTGTGAATTTGAGTCATGCTATTGCTAATCGCGTCAGCAATTGACTCAGACTGGCATGCTTGAGACTATACCAGGTGGGGTAGGTGTGTGGCTATTGTTGAGTGTTGTGGAATCAGGTGCACCGGAGAGCCGCAAACTTTATCAATCAGTGCCATAGAGCGCGCTCCTTACTTGTATAACCTGTTGCTAAGGCAATCAGTGGCAGCCTTGGCTTGGTGAGGCAGCAACCTGTTGCTGCTGAGCTCCATTGCTTGCTTTCTGTTGCTTACGTGCTTCTATGTGTCTGTATGTATACCTGTACAAGCTGCCCTATAACCTGTTGGAGCGTTCAGCAGTTAGCGTGCAATGTATCGATGTCTGTGCCATTATCTACCCCTAGCACACCCAGGCAAATGGGCCCCACTGAGGCGTTCTGCCTAGGGGCACATGTGCTGCAGTGGTGGAATGGCCCTTTAGCAAGTTGTATGCATTGAAGTATGTTGCCAGCAACTTCTGGCGTGCTGGCAGTTGTTTACAAGTGTTGCACTGGTATCATTGAATGTTTTGCCAGGCATGCATTGCATATGCATGTGGGTTGTGTCTGATCTGCTGCTGACTGTTGCCAGCTCTGAGATGCTGGCAATGTTGTTTGGTGTCACATGCGTGTTGTCTCCCCTGCAGGCCAAGTGTGCATAGTCTGGTCACATGTCGTTGAATACTCATCATGGATGTTTCAGACCTGGACCAGCCTTGTGTCTGTTATGTTTGGTTTTACTCCTAGTCGAACAAGCATGTCAGCAGCATGACTGCATCTGGGCAGCCAGGGGTCTGCATGGATCCGAGGTGAGCAGTCTGCAGCATGCAGAATTTGCACGTGCTCAGCATGCCAGCTCTTCTGCTCTGTAGTGGTAAAGAGTCAACCACTGACAGGGCAACAGAGGGCTGTGCCAGATATATGCATGCACATCATAGTACCTGTTCACTCATCTTGCACGCTCATCAGATTTGCAGGCAATGCTGCCTGTTGTTGCATGAAGCTCCGACGGAGTCTGCCACACCAATGCTGGTAGACCATCTGCTGCTGCTGCCGCTGCAACTCACTGCTGCCAATCTGGCCAGTCGTATCCACTGCATACATCCATGGTGGCACATATTCCTCTTCTGTTGACTTGCATCTCTGTCTGTTGTTTGAGAGGCTCTTGCAGCCAGGTACTTTTTCCTGCTGGGTCCTGGGTAGTGGGCGGCAGTGGCAAGCTGTGGTTTGGTGTGGCAGCAGAATTGTCTAAACAGTTGAGTGGTGTCAGGTTGGTTGGGTATGTGCATTGTCATGATCTGCAGGGCCTGGTGTTGGTGAGCACAGGGTGGTGCTAGCTTCTGCATGTACGCATGCCATCAAGGCAGGACGTCAGGATCTGCATACAGGGTTTGCTATACAGGACAGGCGCATGGCTGGTGAATGAGAAGTAGGGTGCTTGAGGGGTACATGCACACGCTTGCTGTGGAAGGTCCTGTGTGCTTGTTTATCATCAGAATGAGAGAAGGATAAGAGCAAGGAAATGGGGCAGAGGGGTGATTGTATGCTTTTCTGTCTGGCTGGGTTGTTGCCTATCCGTTGCAGTCCAATGACATTCTCTCCTGCCACTTGCCTAAAACACCTCTGTCTGTTACTGTGAGCTGGTGAACACACCTACTGATACTCGTGGGGTGGTGGCACTTCGAACGTGCAAAAAAAACACAGGTGCTGTCATCGCAGAAGATTGCACTGCTTTCATCTCTACCTGCGTTGATCATTGTCAGTCATTGCACCATTTGGTGACATCACAGGGGCTAACTGAGTAATGCAGCTAGGGTTGAACCATGAGGGGATGTGCTGGGGGGGAGTGTCTGGAGCTGTTCATCTGGGGGCGGATCAACGACGGAAGCAAAGTGTACTGTGAAATGTCTGTGTACGCAGTGCAGGGGTTTACCTGTGCTTCGGTTATCACCTTGTGGGAGCGGTACTGGCTTGATGATGCAAACCTGGTGGCACTGATGCTTGAGAAGGTCGCATTGTTGGGTGTTGCACTTGTTGCATGTCGAATTTCAGAATGACGTTTGGCATGCTGAGTATGTTTGCAAACTGGCACCTGCTGCTTATCTTATCTAGGTGTTTGTCCAAACAGATGCACTTTTTCTGTTCCTTTTCTACCTTTCTATGCAACTTTGCAAGGCTGATCTGTCATTGTCATAGCGTGTGTCTCTGCTGCATTTGTATGTTTGTGACATCTTGGTGAGGCTGGTGCAAGCTGCATAAATGTTACTCCAGTGTAGTGTGTCAGCAAGCCTGGCGAGTAAGACCTTTAAGTGAATCATGCTGCTCATCTGCATGCACTCTTTTCCACTGCACTTAGCTGCTGCACATGGACACACAGGCATTGCATAGAGCCACAGAGAGCCTAAAGCTATTGGTTCAAGTGCATTCATGGCCTTGTGTGTTGTCTCAGATGCTTTGTAGGCCACCGGCAGCAGGTGCGGGCCATGGTCTTGATCCTTCTGGCTCTGCTTGCTGCGTGCACCTGTCACAGCTGCATCGCAAAGGGCAGAATGGAACAAATTTCATGATGAGCAACTTGTCAGAATTCACGAATAAGCTGGCATGTGCATCTGGCAGTAGTGCATGGCCTGTTGATGATACCATGTGTGAGACAGAGCTGAGCAGCCGGGGTGTGGTGGATGAGTGTTGGCTGCCTGCCTCTGATTGTTGAATCGCTGTTGTATGTTTCAACCTACAGTCTGCATGTAGAGCTGCAGCAGTTTCTATCCTCTTGCCTGTCAATGCAGGCAGTTGTTGGCCATGGCCGGGTATGTTATGCTGAGGATAAAAACTCAACAAAAGTAAATGGTCCAGTGTCTCGTGTGGTGGTCATCTGGTCCATACAGGGTGATGGCCTGCCCTGCAAGCCAGGTACCGCATGCCAGTATGCACTGTTACCAGTGATGTAGTTTTTGGACTGTTGGCGCTTTTCTTTCTATTGTGGCTCAGCAATGTGCAGGCCATCTTTATAGACTGTCTATTCCGGCTGCTGTAGCTGTGCGTTGTGCATCTCCTTGTTGCATATCTGTTGGTGTGTATTGCCTGCAAGCCATTGAGCAGGTCTACATTGCATAATTATTTTTGCTAGTGAATGTTCCATCTATATTGCTCTTGTTGGTCTCATGAGTTGCTTTTTCAGCATGATGCATGTCAAGCGTGGGCATGTGTCCTTGTGTTGTTTTGCTGTACTGGCAGGTTGCATCCCTTGAAACAGGATGGCAGGCACTGCCAGAATTGAGGCCACAGGAACTAGTGGCATCTGCTTGTTGTCCATCTTCCTAGTGTGCTGACTCACTACATGACCGCCTGCACCTGCAGGCTGTTGGTTATGCAAGGCTTTTGGATGTTGTCCTCTCATTGTGAAGGGATTTCCAGATTGTGCTGTTGATACAGAACCTGCTGTGCTGGCATACTTGGGGCACTGACTGTGCTGACTGTTGTTGGTGCAGTGCCAGCAACTGTGACAAATGCAAATAACAGCGACCAGAGGTCCAAGTTGCTGTTCCTGCTGTGCCGGGGCACCTCAGGTAGTCAACCCAAACTCGTTCTTAGATCACGCTGGGGTTTTGACTGTGTGGCCTGGAAAGGTGATTCTCTGTTGTGTTTGTCTAGTCATGTTATTGTCTAGTCATGTTGGGAACTTTCCTTTCCAACAGAGTTGAGGAAGGGGGTCGACCGGGATAGAGGCACATCATGGTTTGCATGTTGACAAAGTTCAATACAAACCCTTCCCCTCAAGCAGCTGTGCAGCTGTCCCATGCTTTCTGGGAATGCATGTCTGTGCTGCAGCAACCAACCTTTGTGTATTCCTGCGCTGTTGGTGCAGGTTGGCATTGCAATAGGGACCAGCACCTATCAGTTGCACCGTGCAGCAGCCGGCTGCGGATGTTCTTGGTGTGTTAGTGGTCAAGGGATTTGGGAGATGCCATTTGAATGCATGATGCTGATGTGCATGGTTGCTGCTTAGTGAAAGCTATGCCAGAGAGATAGACAGACGGTTGGACATTGTGAAAGTGATGATGGGTAGGGCAAGCAGTTGTGCTGCCCAGCCAGTTGTCTGAAGGTGGAGTTCTGCTGATCAGCAGACATGTGCTGTCATTGCTCAATGCCATGGCCGACATGCCAAGCAGGTCTTCTGTGGTCTTGTGCGGTCTAGATATCTTGCATGTTCGTAAGCTGCTCTCAGACTGCAGGCTGCTGCTTTGAGCATGGTGGGTCGCTGGTGGTCACTCATGAGGAATGATCTCATAATGGTAGTATCCTCATTGCAACAGCCTGCATCATGATGTCTGGTCAGACAGAGATGAGGAACCCACTCCGGCCGCAAGGCCCTTGGGGGGTCTGGGGCCTTGCGAGGGGGTCTGGGGCCAATTGCAGACAGTGACCAGTAGCAGCCATTCTGTCAGAGACATCACCAAATAACAGCATCTAAGCACTATGTAGTATAATATCCTTAGGGAAAGCTCAGGCTGCTCATGTTCCACAAGCGTAGAGGTGGCTGTGCCCAATCATGAGGCTTTGGTCTGCTCAACATCCATCTTCTATTGCAGCCGTACGGCGTGACACACTAGATAATTCCCTTTTTTTACAGGTAATGATGTGATGTGGAAGGACTGTGATACTCATGAGGTTCAGGTGGACAGCCGGACAGCCGAGGCAGGCACAAGCTTGAGCATCACACCCGGGTGGCGCCCCCCACGCATGTCAGTGCATTTGCCATTGCATCTCAACTTGTTGCATGGCTCAATTTCTTTTACACTAGAAAATATCCATATTGATACTGGCAAAGTCATGACACTGGACAACAATTCCTTGACGTCGAGCAAGGCGGCTAACTCCTGCTCCACCAACTGCAGCGGTTGGAGTCCGTGGCCATTGATTGCCCGCCGTCATGATGGCATCATCACGCCGAGCCCGGCTGGGGCCATGCATTGGCCAGGTGGCTGGACTCGACTGCGGCAGGAGGCCACCTACCAAGGTCCCTGCTGTCAACCTGCCGCAAGTTGTACACAATGTGCTGCCCAGCTTTGGTCTCCAATACAAATGGTCATATTATTCAGTATCCGAGGGGGCTTTACTGTAAGCTGATGTCAAGGATAAGACAACGTACAGTAACCACTGGTGGCATATGGCATGCTTTTTGCATAAGGATATCCTTCCTGCCTTCCTTCCTTCCTTCCTGCCTTCCTTACTTGCTTGCTTGCTTGCTTACTTACTTACTTACTTACTTACTTACTTACTTGCTTGCTTACTTACTTATCTACTTACTTACTTTGCGTATGGTATCGACTTGATAAGTGATCTCCATATGTGAAGATCTTTGGAGCGCATCCTACTTTCTAGCCACAAAGAGCCTCCTCTTGCGGCCGGACTGTCTGCCTGCCTCAATCACCACCCGTCGCTGGCCCCACACATCAAGTCCAATGAGGGCTGCCGGGCCTGTGAATGGTGTGCGGCCATCACCGAGTAGCTGGCTGAAAACAGGCAAGTCACCCACAGCTGCCAGCACAGGCTGCCAGGGTTTCCAGTCTCTGGGCGGAGACTCAAAGGTGACCTGCCCTGTTCTGGGGTCTTTCATGGCATCACCTGCAAGTGCACGTGACACACACATGCATGCCAGTGCCTCTTTGCCTTTTACACACATGGACGAGTCAAGTGAGCGTCGACAAAAAGGCAGCCAAAGGCGAGTGTGGGGCTCTATGATGAGATTCCCCATGTTATTGTGTGCAGCAGGCTGAAGCTACTAGGTTGCATGAGGTTCTGCTAGCAGCTGCAGCTAGCACAAACAGTCACTCACAGCATACTTTGCATGTAGAAGACAAGTAAGTGAAACTAAACAGGAACTGCTGTTGATTGTTTTAGCCATCCTGTGAACCTCTGGCGCTCAACACGTGCTCCACATATGGCACTGGCTCACATCAAGCGATTGACAAGTTGAGGACTTGCCGTCGCAGCGGCAGCTGCTGCAGACACTGACACCAGGCAAAGGTTAGCAAGGCTTACTGCACACAACCTAAGGGGCTCATACCTGCAAAAGTGAAGCTGACGTTGGTGGTTGGGTATGCTGTTGGTCGTCCGTCCACTCCCAGGCTCATGATGTCTGGTCCTTGCTTGCCCAGCAGGCGGCCGTCAGGCGCAAGCAACCCAAGCAGCCGGGCAGCAGCCCAGTTTACAGCAGAAAACGATGCACCACAATCAACTATGCCCACGAATGGCTGAGGAGCTGCTGCAGCAGTACCGGTAGCCCGTATGCCCAGGACACCCGTCTCATTGAGCACTGCTGCTGGAATGTCAATCAGGCCATCTGCTGCTGCAATCTGTCCTATTGATCCAGGTTGCCAGAGCCTGACCCGTGATCTGTTGAAGTCCAGGTCTGTGTCAAACAGCTGCAGGACCTCCATGCCCAGCATGCCCTCGACAGGCGCACTGGTCGGGTCCAGGTGGGCTTGGGGGAAATCCAAAACCACTGCATTGAGTGGGGGGAGAGGCAACTCACGGCCCTGTACACCTGGGAACTGACCACAACACAGGGAGGCACCCTTGAGCTGGACCTGGAGAGGAAGGGGAGGACAACAGGAGCAAAGTCATTGCGGCAGATCACAAAGACTAGAGAAAACAACGTACAGTGAATGGTATTGGTGGCTTGCAATGTCTCATCCAAAGGGGTAGCTGCTGCAAGTTATGTAAAGCAGACAATAATGCTGACTGCTCACATCCCTTATGGAAGATTATAGTCATGGGTCTGACAATCCTGTCTGTCAGTAGTGTGTTGTCAGTTTGTCAGTAGTGTGTTGTCAGTCTGTCAGGCATGTGTTGTCAGGTGTGCACATGACTGCAGCAGCTTCATGCCAGGTGGCAGCAAAATGCTACACTTACCAAATCTCCAGCAGCTGATGAACCCCCAGCTGCCAATCCGGCCACCTTCCTTTTGCCACTCCTAATGCCCAGATGCTGCTGTAACTCAGGTGTTATAATCTCTGCAGTCAATCCACTGTCCACCATGAAGTCATAGGGCCCTTCACCATTGATGGTCAGCTGAACCACAACATAGTCACGGCCTACACCACCCCTGGGAAGCTTGATCCTGGCAAGCAGAAGCAGAAATACTGTCAATGAACTATTTTGTCGTAAGGTCTGCCTTATGAGTCTTGGGGCTTGTGCTCTTGTGCTCTATTTGCAGTGTTGAGCGGTACCTGTGCCCGCGGCTGGTGTGTCAGGGCTTGATGGTCTCACGAAGGGGTTTTCAAATTGCCAAAGCATGCCGAGAGGATCCCATGAAATGCAGTGCGGCATGATGGCAACAGCTGTAGAGGCCGATAAATACTCCTCCTGGTTGCCCACTGCAAGGAGACCCCATCTACACTAGAGCCACAACTGCAAGAGGAATACAACAATTCCTGTTCTTATGCTCAGCCAATGGAGTGAAAGCATGTGAAGAGCCTACCTGCGCATCGGCAGATCAGCAAGAGGCACAACTGCAGTAGAACCTGAGCCCTTTGCATCTGCTGCCCTTGTTGCGCTTGTCATAGCAACAACAGGTGCCACAGAGGTGATGAGTGCTGTTCTGCGATTAATATAAAGCTTCTTGGAGCCTCCATTCTGCACAATCTCTGCGCAACATCTCGGAGCGTGAGTCATCGTTTCAAGTGTCTTCCAGGTGATGTACTTTGGTGAGGCTGTGGAACCAAAAGAATGTATGAAGTGTGAGTGGCACACTTCATGTATGTGACCAACTGAAAGCATGATAACATTCCTCCAATGGCAAAAGTGGTAGTCTCGGACTTCTGTAACTAACGCTGTCACCAGTGACCGCCAAGCCATGTTTGCCAGGGACGCAGCGATATAAGCAGCGATACGTGTGAAACGATGAGTGTACTTGAGAAACATATAGGCAACGGTACGATATACTATGTTGTACGAAATGCCAGTGCCATCGTCCTGCTGTGTTGCTGCGCGGTGCAGGTAAGTAGGTGCTAGTAAACGATCTGCGTGCGTTTCGACCTGCATATCACGCGCACAGTAATCCGCGAAAACTCCTTTGCATATCACAGCTGACAAGGGTAGTGCCTGGTGTGGCAGTGCTTGCTGCGAACATTGACCTACAATGTGGACTTTCTGTACTTGCAGTGGCATTTAGCTTCAACACATGTGCTAATTTTTGTTAAACACTCGCCGGGCCAGTGCTCTGACCTCTCAAGCCCCGCAGACTGCTGGAGCCAGGTAGGTTCCCATTCAGCACTGAATGTCAAGAATCAATAAGCTGCTGTTTTCATATGCCCGTGTGTGTCAGTCATTATGCTCGCAAGGAGTATGGATGCAGCAATGCACACTATGCCCACTTATCAGGTATTGGTGCCATAACTATATTCGTATATAAGAGAGCCATGCCACATCGGACAAGCAGGTAAATGAACTTATGCCTGTTGTGTCATCCCTTTCCCCACTGATTGGATTGGATTCCTGATAGAATATAATTTGTGGATAACAGGCTACAGTGCGTGATAGAATATAATTTGTGAATAACAGGCTACAGTGCGGTAGTTGTCTGCCCTGTTCTGCTGGATTCAATGAGTCTGCACAGCTGTTTAGCTGGAGTAGATTTTTATGTTGCTCAGTAGCTCTGAACCGAGTGCAGATAGGAATGATAGTGTCAAACAGGGCTGCTACCATGAGATGGGGATTGTTTCTCTTCCCCTCCTCAATCGTGTTGCATGCCATGTGACTAGGATTATGGCATATTCCCTTTTTTACAGGTAATGATGTGATGTGGAAGGACTCTGATACTCATGAGATTCAGGTGGACAGCCGGACAGCCGAGGCAGGCACAAGCTTGAGCATCACACCCGGGTGGCGCCCCCCACGCATGTCAGTGCATTTGCCATTGCATCTCAACTTGTTGCATGGCTCAATTTCTTTTACATATCATGCTTGCAAGTTACTGACATGATTTCCCTGGGGCCACTTGGCCGCCACAAGTGACTTTGTACTGTTATTTCCGCGACTGCAAGTACGTTGGCAAAGGATATCACACCACATCAGTTACATGCGACCTGCTGACCACAAAATAAATAAGGACATCCACCTTTTTCATGTAACTGTCATGTGTACTTTGCAGTACAGACTGTTGAATAAACAGGGCATGTCAACACAACATATGCAACACGAGCATGGTCCAGTCATGTGTTATGATACAATCCTTTGACCTTCTGACAGGCCAGCAAGGGCATCTGTTGTGATCCACCATACTGTCACACCTTGAATGTACAATGGACCCGGTCCAAGTTGGCAGACAAGTTCCTGCCTGCCAGACGAGTCGTGCACAACATGTCTCGAGACTGTTCTGAGGCTGCAAGCAGCAACAATTTACATCACGACAATGGTCACTGCATTGCTCTGGACCAGGTATCAATATGTGTAGACAGTAAAGTCATGTCACATGCAAACTGATACAACTTGTGCTCGTCCCAACTGTCACAGTCCCAACTGTCACAGTGCCCCTTCAAACAGTTGCATAGCATGCAACAGTATCACACTATGTGACAACTTTCAGCGCCTCATCACCATGCAAATGTCGTGTCAATCCCCCTCCTGCAAAGTCACAGCAAGCCAGTGTAGCAGCAAGCCAGCATTGTGAAGGACAGGCATGGGTGCACCTCAATGTGTGGCATACTCTTTGATATCCAATGATACTGGTGGGCCATGGTCCTACCAATACGCTGCTACAGCAAATGCTTTGCGCCCTGACAGAAGGAGTTGCAAGAGGCCACGCATCTTTTCACCAATCAAAACACTGTACTCTTCCTTTAACAACTGGATATTCATCAGACCATTCCATGCCCCAGCTGTCTGCAGTATAGCGTATGTACATCATCAGCATCAATGTCACAATCACCATCATCAATCACAACCAACAGGCACTCTGCAGACGGTCTGCATCACTCTGCATCCTACCTATTCACTTTGAGCCGCCCTCGCGGCCCATCTCAGCATATCCCGCTGAGACATCTCCACCATGCTCCTCTGCCATCTGTTCTTTGCGGGCCTCACCACCAGAATGACCCATTTCCTTGTACCCCTCTGTGCCCATCTGCTCACGCCGGGTGATGCCACCCTTGGTCCCCCCAACCTGGATGCGCTGCATGCCTGCAGGTGTTGCAAAATACCAGATGCTGGACACCCTATATTATTGATGTCCAGGCAAAACTCCAAGGAAAAAGCTCATTTTAGCATATATGTTTTACGGCCAACCACGATACTTGTGTCCCCAGTGCTAATTGCAATGCAATTGACAGCAAATGTAGCAGCACTTGGATGGCTTGACTGATGTAGATGCATCTGCATCCATTGTGCGCGCTTGCTAGTAAATGCAGCACAGATGACGAATTGCTTCTCAAGCATCCCCACTTTCTGTGCACGGTGCATATTGCGCAATAACGCTGCAGCCATGATAACAGTAGTATGCTGACGATTTTGCTGCCTTCAGAGCTGGTCTGCCACGTACTGTCGAGCTCATCAAAGTTCTTGCCAAACTTCTCCTGTGCAATCTGGTCCTTCACTGGGTCAGACATCTTGGTGCGTGTTCTTGAGTGCGAAAAGATATTTTGTTCAAGTCTGCATTGCAAGATATTCATGAGTCATGAGGTGGTAAATTTCCCGGCCAAGGCATGCGTAAAGCTTGCACCAGCTGCTGCACGACCATGATCAGCCTTTGCTTCAGCTGCAGCAGGCCCTGTCCCTTGCCAGGCTGGAAAGCAGCAACCCTGCTTGCACTGCTGGCTGCGTTATGCAAGACGCCTGGTCCAGCGCTGCAACAGTGTGACCAGCTACATGATCGTGCACGACTATGGGCTTGCTGCTTACCGTACCTTGAATCGACAGTGGTCCAACAGTCACAATACGTTCGCGTTCCGCAATGGTCGCATTATGGAATATCAAGCATCTTCAGAAGCGCATTCCAAATGCATCATGATGATCTGTCATGACCATAGGCTGCGACACCATACGCGGACTGACGCAAGAACTGTCGTGTCGTGTCACGTGGCACTTGACATTGTCCACGCGTCCTGTCCAAGATACCAAGCGCTGTCCAAACGACGAAGTATGAAAAGTAACATACTATATTGTATGATAAAATTGTAATGATAGCTGCAACCCGGGGCTCAGCCGCGAAGTAACAGCAGCTTGAGCTTTCACGGGTACGGCGCAGCTGCAGTACATGTACACCTGTTCAGGTGCTCGCACCGAGCGGTAGCTAGGTTAGACATGCGCAGCATGTCGCAAACGCGACGTACATCTGCTACAACATAAACAGCAAAGTGGATTCAAAGGTATTGACAGGGATGACAGCTACTGATCAGCTGCAAGGCTGGATCATAAATTGTTGCAAGACAGCCTGTCTTGCAACAAGCTGAGCTGCACGGCTTTTATTGATGCGTGATCGCATTAACAGCAATTTTGTGATAAACTGATTCCCGGTACTTGACAACATGACGCATACAAATCATCTATAAAGACGAATGCACTGCAGGAAAACCTCATTTGTGAATGTTGGCCCAGCATAAGGGTGCAGACAGCAGGTTTGATTATCAGCCTGCTTTTCCAGGTTTTTAATCAACTATGTGACTCGCAACGTTAGTGAGGTACTGTATCTACGGCTGTGTGCTAATTACGTACTTGTTTCAATGTTTAAGAGATAGAGCAAAATCTTTACCATATTGTGCCAGCAGTGCTACCTACCTTTTTTTCTTACAGCACCATTCTTGTAGATGTACATAATATATACTCAGTGAATACGCAAATTACGAAATTTTTTCTGTGACGACCGCATAATGTGTGTTACATTGTATAGCACTGCTATACAAGCAGATGGCGAGATCGAGGCAAGGGGGACATATTGTCAGCTGTTTGTGCCTGTTCATGATCTAATCCACTTGCGTTGCATGCATGAGACCCTGAGCGCAGCAGCTGCAGCGTACTGGGTAATGTGGCAACAGGAGCTGAGGCGAACTCAAGTGAGGTCGAGTATTATACGATACTATAGTCTGAAAACAATCTAACAAGGAAGGAAAGAAGGAAGGAAGGAAGGTACATTCCTGTGTTAGATGGCATTCATATGTTTGTTATGCCCTTTTCAGCTGCTATGCCCAAGGGACAATGCAGTGGCTCAGGTGCTTAATACCCACTTGCCATTGCAATGATCACTGCCGCAGGTGAGCTGACTTACAGGATGCATGTAAAAGAAATTGAGCTATGCAACAAGTTGAGATGCAATGGCAAAGGCACTGACATGCACGGGGCATGCATGTGATTTGGCAGAGTTCTACTTAGTGTATAATTCTGGAGCACACAAGCATTGTGCGCGTAGTGAGTGGTACCATGCCCCACTTCATATTATCTGTTCCGCTCACAAGTCAAAGGTGCATGTTGTAAAATGTGTATTGTACGGCACTCCACATTGACTGTGAGCTGTGGAGCAGTATACTTTTACCACATTTACTGTTGCCTATAACATGTTTCAATTGTCCCCAAGTTCTGCCTTTGGCAATATCTGCAGTGTAATAGTATTGCCAGCTGGTTGGCTGGCTGGCGACTACAGCACAGTGTTATTGTGCTACTATTTTACTACATACTCTCGTCAGAGACATACAATTTCCTACTTGCAATCTGCTAAGATAGTTTGTCTAGTTGGTTGTTGCCATTGCTGACCAACATTAAGGCATAGATTTCCCTCGCTGGTCACATCACCGTCAAATTTACCATATCATCTTTACCACAAATGTGCTTTATCTGTCATGGGTCAAGTATATTGTCCCGTGTACTTTGCAGTACACATGTCATATACAGCACAGTACCACCATGCCAAGTTGGCACAATGGCACACTGGCTCTGTCACAAAATCACAGGTCAGTAAGACAGATTAGCAACAGCTTCTATTCTTCAGCCTTTGGGACTTGCATATTGTAACATCTTATGCATTGCCAGTATCCTCCTTGGTCACTGCTCCTCCCTTGGATCCCATCTCCTTGTAACCTGCATGCACATGCACAAAAGTTCGACAATTTACAATTCTCCCACAAGTGTGCTGCATTCCTCTTGGCCAAGTTTACATTTAAAGAACTTGCACCAAAAACACCCCCCCCTCCGCAAGCGGGGTGACAATGTACCTAGTAGGGGTTAGCATGGATGCTATTTTTCTCTATCTACACTTCAGTGGACCTACATATTTTCAGCTGGTTATTAGTAATGACCTGCCCCCTGGATTGCTTTCAATTTCTCCCTGTTGTACTGATGTGGTGTACTATGATGGCATGTGTGCTTCCCTTGGTTAAATATGATGTAACAACAGGTTCTGAAACAGGAAGTTACCCTTTCCAGCCGCAAGGCCCTTGGGACAACAGGTTCTGATGGGTGTTACCACATTGTGGACAAGATGGGCTGTTTCCCACCATGTGGTTGACAACCATACACTTACCCTGTGTGGCATCACCACCATGCTCTCCTGCCATCTGTTCCTTGCGGGCCTGGCCACCCTTAGTGCCACCCACTGACTGCCTCTCACGACCTGCAACAGACAACACATGATGTAAAATCAATGTCTCTACCTTGTGTGATTATCACCTGCCTACACCCTGCACCAAATATGCTGTGCACAGTGCAGTTTGCTGTATCAGCATGCCACCATTTCTGATAAATGCATACTGTGATATGAAGTAACCACAAATGTCAGCACTGTACCATGCTGCTTGTGGTAATACATATCACAAACCATTCACTCATAGAACCTTTTTGAGCACAGCACTGCTGTGGCACACTGTGCTGGCAGCAAGAATTTTATCTGCACCAACATCCCTACTCTATCATGCTGCATCACTCTGCTGACACTCACTGTCACAGTCCTCAAAGTTCTTGCCGAACTTCTCCTGGGCAATCTGCTCCTTGACTGGGTCAGACATTTTGCTGTTGTTTGGTAGTTGTTTGGTTGCTTGGTCGCGGGTCTGCACGAGACAGCAACAGGCAGGGATAAAGGGAAAGGTCAAAGATATTGGGCATAAACTAGCTAAGGTGACATTGAAGCTACAGCTCAGGCAACACGCAAGATTCTGGACAGCGCCAGAAAGGCGATGTACGATACATGAAGATGCTGCAGCTGTCGCACATTCGTCTGCCAGTATGTATGCTGCTGCTTGAAAGGCACCCATGCATCGTATGCAAACTATTGTGAACATCAAAATTGCAGTGCGCACAATCCGCAAGTACGAACGATGTATAGAGGTAGCTTCCACTCACCAGATTTGACAATTGGAAAACGTCAACACGTCACTTGCCCATGGCTGTGGGTGCTTTCAGGTTATATGGGGATACCCATTGAGCCAATCCAGGCAGGCTATCACGATGAGTTGGTATGACGAAGTACCGCGACAGCCCGCGTTGCGTGACGCACCTGCAGCACGCGTACGTGGAGCCGATCTGCACCACACGTACAGGAGTGATCCGATGTTGCACCAATGTCAGGCGGTCATGGTTGACATATTCAATGTATTGCATTGAGGTGTGCTGTGCATGCCTTTACTGCGTAGCATGATCATGTTCGTAGAGGCCTCGAGCATGAGCTCATGAGGTTGATCAACCCAGATCGCATAAAACACATGTCACCATCTGCCGTTGGTTTTGAAGAACACCTGCTTGGGATCTCTCCCAATAGTGTGTGGATCGGTAAGCCGATGGCTCATCGGCAGTAGGCATATGCATATCAGGTCATGACCAAGTCATCATTTGGTATACGATAAGCAAGAACGTTGCAGGATTCGTCGCAATCAACTACTGGGTGTTCATTGGGTTCGAGTGCGATGCATTCCCCATCAAAGGCATTGGGGGCTTGGTCAAGCTGTACATGTAGCAATCAAATGCTTTACCACCTGGACACCATGACAGAATATCATGCGGATCTCCTATGGCTCTACACTGACACATCCATCACACATGGGAAACTGACTAGCAGTACTGTTCAAAGCATTGCATGGCAGCTCATTCCATGAGCACAGTCACTGTGCATGGTGTGCATCTGATGAAATATTTCATGTTGCATGGCTCAATTTGCAGTGATAGGTTGTGGAATCTCAGTAGGCATATGCATGGTCAACAACTGCTTTGCCTGTCATTGTTGCATAAGCTGAATGTGTGTTTTTACATCTTCTCAGATTCAATAGCACAAGTATGATATCGATGTCATATCTGGGTGGCGCCCCACGCATGTCAGATCATCTACCAGCTCATCCATGATCTTGAATGCTGCATGGGCTGACTTTTGCCACATGACTTGAACGCACCTGTCAGAGCTGTTGCTAATGCTGTCAGCCAACGCTGCCAGTCGAAGGCACAAAGTAGAATCCAACTGCACTTTAGTTGTACAAAAGCACCATGCCATAGAAACCACGATATAAGGTATCTGTAGACAGCACCCTGTTGTGTTGCGTCAGCTGCGCTGGGAGGACATTCTGCGGTTCAATTGGGACCTGGCTCTCAACCTGCTATAGACCAGAAATAAGGCAAGCTTTTGAGCAAAAGGATACAGCATGCTCAGTTCCTGCTGTTGCGACCAGTAGACGCAACCGGGTGCCGTCAGGGCTCTGATGCGAACAAAAACTCCAGTGCTGCCATAATCACCTCCATTTCGGTGCAGCCATGATAACCTTTGTTTATATGTACAACGTGCATACAGGGCATTCATACAAGAGAAATGCAATGCAGTTGTTACCGTAACTCTGGCTAGTCACCTAAAGGTTTGCTTGCACATCGCCAGTATCTGCAGCACCAAGAGCTCCAGCTTGCCATCGGGCTCCAACGCACTCAGCAGCAAAACCTAATAAGTCTGATGTCTCAGATATGATTTTTGCTGTTGGCTTGCCTGCCCCATGACCTGCTCGGACCTCTACTCGAATTAATAGAGGATTGCGCTGCTTACTGCTGTCTGGTGCTGCTGCCGCCAGCTGGTATTGCAGCTCAGATATCAACTTCAGGCTGTGCAAAGGCACAACCCTGCAAAGCAACAACACACTCTGCCATGGACAAAGAACTTCAATGAATGGAGCATAGAGCTGAGTAGTGTCACAACGCCTGGGTGCAGTACACCTTGTGCCTTGACCTTCATGTGGTAAGTATTGCAGAGTGTGCTGTGAAAGTGGCTAGTTCCAATCAGCCAGGTTGATGAGCACTCACCTGTCATCATGATCTCCTGTAGCCAGTATCATAGCCGGGTACTGCTGGCTGCCATCTTGAGGGACACGCACATTGTGCAGTGGGGAATAGGGCAACACCCACTTGAACTCATTTGCATTGTCAGGATCACCATAGTCTACAGCATGTGATGAGACAAGCACATATACACATCCTTGGCAACATCTCTACTGAAGGATATTGCAGACTTCAAGCCACCAGCTTGCTGACACACCAATGAAAGTGGCAAGCACGTGAGCTGGGCCCAATGGCTTCAGGGTCTGAGTACCTGCTTGTTCATACAGATGATATCACCAATGGCCAGCTCAACAGGCTCGCAGACTGCAACCCATTCACTGTGCTGCCATCGCCTGCTGAGGGCTGACCACAAGCTAATCACCTGACCGTGTCCTCACCTGTAATCCAGGCATGGCCGATGGTGAACTTATGAAACCTGAGCATGTCCATGACACCCACCTAGAGCAGCACATACGCGTCAGCAGCACATTGGCAAACAGCTCAACAGTATATCATGCTGAGAAGTTTGTTGTAGGATAGCAACTGAAACTTGCAGTAGGACTTCATCAGGAGGACAGGGCACATTGGGTGTTTGTAGGGATTGTAGTTGAAAGGGATTGAGGCTGTTGAGAAAATACCTTGCAGCCTGTTGCAATCACAGTGTGCATTGCACTGCATTTGTGGTTGTGTCCATCAACCACAGGCTGTGGCTTGGGCCAACGTCTGTACCTGTGCAATGCCGCAGCAGAACAGATCAGGTCGCTGGTTGACGCACGCAGCTACCAGCAGTCCTCCATTGCTGCCACCCTGAATGACAAGCTTGCTGGGAGTGCAGTAGCCGGCCTGGTGCAGATACTCAGCACAGGACTGGAAGTCATCAAATACCTACAGGTAGCGAGCAAGCAGGGTCAGCACATTGTGACTGATGCCATGCACTGCCAGCAGTGCCATGCGCAACAGGATATGAGCTGCAACAAGAAATGATTGGGACATTTAACTTTGCCGTTGGCAAAGTTGGAGTGGGGCCAAAGCAGGTTCTGGCATTAGAACCCACATGGTCCAGTCTGTGCTGCTCGCCCCAGTGCTCTGCTTGAACCGTTTGGATTGGACAAGGTGTTCATCTTGCCACACTTCAAAAAGCCATAACCAGCAAGGACCCTGTCGTGCTGGCCAGATAAATGTAGCTGCAGCAGTGCACCTACATTCTGTTTGTTTGCCTTGCTGCCCGAGTTTCGCCACTCCACACCGTACTCCCCTCCTCCCCTGAGATTTGCCTGAGCAAAAACCCCATTGTAGCCCGCCATCCAGGCCAGTCTGCTGGCACTGAACCCCGGCTCAAGGGAGATGTTGAAGCCACCTGAAACAGGGGCAGGCACAGCAGCAGAAGAAACTTTGTACAATCACTGGCATGAAACTGCTGAAGTCTACTGCTACAGACTGGCAGAGCTAGAAGAAGATGCTCCCAGTATGCAATGACCAGGAGATTGGCCTGACTGGTGACACAGAACCAGCAGCCAATGCTAGTGACTGGTACTGCCATCATGCCATCAAGAGAAGATGCCTTCGGCTTTGACTTCACTGAACCCCACCAGCATCCATCAAGTATTGCAGCACAGTGGCAAACAACCAATAACACATGAAATGTTTACCATAGCCATACAGCAGTGTCGGATTGCTACCATCCAGCTGCAGTCCCTTCTTATGGGTGATGAACATTGGGATCGGAGTGCCATCCTTGCTGCTGACAAACACCTGGGGCGCCAGCAGCACAGCAACACCAAAGGGCATCAGTTGTGCCAGCACATCTTGTTGGGTGCTACCTCCACCTTGCCTAACAGAGCGCGTCACAAACATCATAGCATATGACAGCACACATAATTCTGGCACCTGCAGGCACTTTTTCTCGTACAAATTGACTATGACTGGCATGCTTTGGAATTGCTTCAACGTGCAGCTGCAACTGTTGCAGTACCTGTTTGACCTCGTAGTCATGCGGGTTGTGTGACACCTTGAGCTGTGTGGCTCTGAACAGCTCAGGTTGAGGGGAGCTGGTTGCCAGGTCAACACGGTATGTGGCACCAGGCTCAACGAAACCTGCAGGCAGTAAGAACCAAGCCATAAACAGCAGTTCTTGGTGTCGTCAGCACAGAAGCAGCGTAGCTTGATCAGAGCCAGCTCATTGTTGACGAAGTGTCCACTTGTCATGCGTGTGACTGTCAGGACAAGTGTGAGGTGACGTCACTGGCATATGCTCATGTGCTTCTACACAGCACTGCACATGGTCAGCTCTCGGGCCCTCCCCAACACTTCGCTGTTGTCTGATGCTGTTGTCTCACTTGTGAAGCTGAAGAAGAACTCCCTGCTCTTGCGGTTGCCACTGAAGCCGCCAATACTGCCAATACCAGGCAATTGATACTCCTGCATGGGGGCCACAGCATCACAGATCAGTCCTGGCCAGCAGCATGTACACACCTGACAGTCTGTTCAGGCTCTGCATATGCTGTTGTAACCTCCTGGAAACAAGCAGCTGGTTTCTTGGATCACCACCTCTGGCACCAAGCAGATCCAGCGGCAGTGCCCTCACCTGCACCAGCTCTCCTGTGCTGAGCTTGTGTCTTGCCAGTGCTGCCTTCACATCTCTGAGATGTCTGACCACCAGCTCATCCCCCTGCAGCGCCACTGCTGACTGCAGCAGGTCATGGGGGTGCTGCGGAATCACATCACACCAGCTGGAAGGTTCACCAGGGGATGACAGGTTCAGCCGAACAACTCTACAGAGATATAGCACGGGAGTATCAGAATCCTGAGTAAAGAGTTGGTGAGATTTGTCAGAGTAACCCTGATCTGTTGTAGCATTTCAATCAGCTCACCAGAGAAGTGGGGCACATATTCAGTAGAATGACCAATACAGCACTGTCATCCAGTGACATGCTGCTGGATAAACATCAGCAGAGATCTGTAAGCTGCTCCCGCTGTTGTTGCACCTGCCTATATCTAGGGGCATCAAGGTTGGTCTTGAGGGTGAAGTACTGACCGTCATTTGCCACATAATCCCAGGAGGCATCAAAACTGTCAATCAGCTTGACCATCGGCAGCTTTCCTTTGCCTGTCAGAGGTAGCAAAGGATGGCAATAAGTTTGATAACGAGGCCAATAGAGCCGCTTTCTTTTCCTGAGAGTTTGGCATGTCATGCCCAGGGATGCGTATAGTGCTATGGGAAGCCTTTTGCAGCACTGAATGGCTCCTGCCTACCACAAACATTGACCACAAACCTCTACATGGCCGATTCAAGCTGAGGTTGTTTTGCAACTGCACAAACTACTGTCTGTAGGGCACTATCAAGCCCTATGCCAATCAGCGCACCAAAAGGCCAAACAGCCTGGCTGTGTTCTGTCGTGCGTCCTGTATCCGCTCTGCAACTCAGCTGTCACTCACCGTTAATGAAGTCAAAGCTGCTGAAGTTCAGTGCTCCTGTGTCTGCTGCTTTGGGTATGCTGGTTAGGTCAAGGTAGTATAACCTATTCTGGGGTTGACACCCCTCGCTGACATACACAAGTAGATACCTAAGAAGCAGGAATGACAAGGACTCGCCCAGTGTGGACGCTAGGCGATATGCAGAGAGCAACGGGGACAAATTTGATGCATGTAGTGCGGCAGTTTGACAAGCTTTGCAAGAGTGGTAGCTCTTATGCCAGTAAGCCTGACAGCTGCAGCAGCAGCATGTTGTTGCACAACAGGCAACTGCATCACAAAGCTGTATGGATGCCACAACTAATACCTAAATGCTGTCAAACCAGTGCTGCAGTAAGAAAGTCAAAGCAACGCTGCACCAAGAGAAAACTTACTGTCCATCATCTGTTACTTCTGCCCCAAACATCCACAGCGGGTGGTCAGGGTCAGCCAACACGACAACGTCAGATGACTGCAGAAGACAGCACCAGGAGAGTGAGGACCAGCATCATACCAACATCTAACTGCTGCGATTGCTGCAAGCTGCATTAACAGATGGGGAGCAACAATGAGCAACAGTTTGTGATGCAAGTGATACATGTGTGCAAGTCGCTGCGGTCAAGGAACCTCATCTGAGACAAGGCATGAGTATGCTGCTTGAAGGGCACATGCTTGAGCAACGGCTGGTAACACTCTGTCATGCTATTCAATGTGCCTGACATGGTAGATCACGTTCCAGAGTACTGCTTACCTGGGGCTGACCCAGCACATGATAGCACAACAGTTGATTTGTGTTGGCATCCGTTTCAGTGCCTAAGTCAGACTTCTGAGGGTCAGCATATCTGCACCACACATCCCAAAACGATCAACAGTAGTCAGAGAATGGCTTCATCCACAGCTGGATAAAAACACTCGTGATAGAGATCCATGCCAGCCACACTTGTAGACAGAAGCTAGTGCACAGGCTGTTGGCTGGCTTTGACCCACTCTACACCATTGCTTACCTCACTTTGCACTGTTGAGAGCAGGTCAATGGCAACAATAGGAGATTGTGCTGACATGGACATTCAACAGACACACCCACCTGTTGTAGAAGAAGCCTTTCTGGTCATGTGTCCAGGCAATGGTGCTGAACTTCACATGCTCCAGCAAGTCTTCATGTTGCACTGCAGTGCCTCCAGGGCCCACAGACAGCACCTGATGCAGTACACAGCAGCAATGATGCAGTACACAGCAGCAGTGATGCAGGCATGGGCTGTGTATCAATGCTCCAAACGTGACGCACATGACATTCAAGCACCACTGAGTCACAGTCTGCTCAGCTGGTCTGCAAAGCAGCCCAGGCAACTTGTCTGTTGCGCTCGCCGCTGCTGGCACGGCTGTCAAGTTTGCACCTCATCAGCCACTTGCAGGCATGGCTCATGGTACGGCATGTTGCACACGCCTTCGACCAGCTGGTTCAGCAGTCACCTTGATGATGCTCCAGTCGCTGCCACCACTGCTGAGACTGTAGGCGAGGTGAGCTCCGTCATCACTAAATACAGCGTCCTTGAGAGCTACAGTGCCGTCATCCGAGAGCGTGTTGGGGTCGAGCAGAACCACGGGGTCTGCTGTCAAACTCTCCAGACTATACAGGACATACTGCTGCTGAAGGCCACTGTTGTAGTAATAATAGTAGCGGTCTACATTATGAGCAACAGGCAGGGCAAGCTGCTGACTCCTTGGTACAAAAAGACTGATGGCCCCCCGCATATAATAAGGGTGGGCTCAAAGGGTGCCAATATGATGTGATGAAATTAGCACGCGGCAACACACAAGCAGTGGGGGTTTCCATTGCATAGGCTTCAGCTCCTTCTGTTCCCTCTGTGCAGGCATTGTAGCGCTTACAATGCTGAACATTACTTGTCACATGAACCCCTGCGTACCTCCCCTCTTGAATGGGGTGGCGTGCTTGGGGTAATCATACAACTGGGTAAACAGTTCCCTGCACACCAGTCATTGCAGCAGCCACAAATACCACAGCCCAGCGGCAGTCACTGGTCACTTTGCAAGACCACAGCATTGCAATGAGGCTGTGACGGCACCACACACTGTGGAGTGGCAGTCCTACTACTGGCCACACACAGGGGGAAAAAGGCCACACTGCACGTGCTTGCAGGTCTATGTTACATACTGTTGTGACCGTGGGTCCTTGATACTGTATTCTTATTGTGCCGCACATATGGCATCTGTTGAACCAGATGGTGCTGCTGATGCATCAGCAGAAACATGTTCTGCTAGCACTCACTTGAACTGCTCTCGTGTTGCACACTGCTGCAGAACCCCCTGAGTGAGCTTATTCTGGGCCTCAACAACTGCAGCAGGGCAAGTAAATTTGTGATGTTCTGTGACTGTACAGTACAGCAACACTGCCTACGTTATGAGGTTGCAAGCAGGTTAGACAGTATGCCCTCTTTTGTAATATGGCTGTGCTGTGAACCCCAGTAGCACAATATGTGGACTTGCAGGCCAGTGGCGGAGCGGGTGAAAGGTGTGTCAACCACTGCCTTTCCGTTGATGTTTGCGCTGTTTACAGAGTGATGCATGTGATCCTGTGCAGGAACAGTCTCTCACATGCTTGTGTTTGTGGTGAGTCTGGGTCCTCCAGCCACCTGTAAGGATCAGCCACTCTCATGCCATGAAGCTCCTCAACAATGGAAGAGTCCCTGAATACCTGTCACAAAGACCAAGAATCCTCCGTCAAACTTGAGGCTTTATGACAGGAAAAAGATGGGTTGCCACAGTGACAGCAAATGCCTGTGTACTTGTGTACTGTGAGGTTACAATCACCACTACTAATAGCACGCTCTGATGAAAATCTTGAGACTGAAAGAGCATGGCAGCAAACATGCTGGCGTTCGTATCTACCAAAACAGCGTATACCTCTGGATACTCGCCAGGCAGCAGTGACACTGCAGCATGAGGTGCACCTGCAGCAGAAGCCACCTGACACTGAGCAGAACCCATGCAGATCAACATTGCAGCTAAATTACTCCTGCATGAAAGCCTGCGAGGCAGTGATGAGAATCCCACGCCGCAACTGCCTCACACAACGAGCCCACAGTTTGATGCAGGCTTGTACCTGCCACAGGTGCATCAGGTGACATGATAGGCGCTGCAGCAGCGAAGATGCGTCTTTCTAGGTGTAATTGTCCAGTTCCTAGTCCCAGCAATACAGATCGGCCTGACACACGTGGTAGAAATCCCAGCATCAACTGATAATTGGTTGCTGCAAAAGGTGATGCACGTCAGCACAGAGACCGTCACACAATCACATAAAATTGCAGATCAGGATTAGATGGGTAAAAATGGGAGTAAGGGAGGCGGGTCTTTCATCCCCTAGTAGTTCTAGTCACTGGCTGGTGTCAAATGACTGACACCAAACAGCAACTTGATGCCAGGCGGCAGCGTGCCGGTCAGGTTGTATTGCTTTGGTTACGATGGGGTGTGTTTTGCGTGCTACGTCGCTCCTTCATACAAGTAGGGTCCCAGCAGGAAACAGGCCGCGCTGTGTGCAGGTCGCTGCGATGCGGGCGGTCATTCAGCGTGTCAAATCAGCCAGCGTAGAGGTGCATAAATGAAAGCCTTATACGTGCTTGCAGCATTCGGTTGTCTTCTCTTCTCACTCAGAGCTGGTCTGTGCAGGTTGAAGGACAGCTTGTATCCCAGATCGGCAGAGGGTGGCTCTGCCTTATCGGGATCACAGACGATGACATGGAAGCAGATGCGGACTACCTGTGAGTCGTGCTGTCAATCCTTGCCGCATTGTACACCACATATGTCACTGCTCCCTTGTGGCTTTGGGACCAGGTGTAAAAAGATTATGCGGACCAGAGGTTGGCCAGACCCTGAAACCAACAGCCCATGGGCCAAAGACGTAAGTCATTGGCTAAGTTCTTTAGAAAGTTTTGCATTGCTGTGCTCATCCAAGCCTCCAACATCCAGACTACACCCTCCCACTTACTGTGCAGGTAGCTGGCATAGATGGCAGCATTTTGTTGGTCAGCCAGTTCACACTTTACGGGAGGTTGAAGAAGCCCAAGCCAGATTATAGCAAAGCCATGGCGCCTGACAGGGTAAGGTGCCTCTCGACTTTGCTTTTTTGGTGGCATGCCACGCTTGCTATGAATCAAACCAAACTTCCTTTGAAGTTACCAACAAAGGCTTCCGGAGTCAGTATTGCACCCAGCTGTAAAAGACCCAGCTGTACAATGACAATTTATCTGCCCCTGGCCCTGCCAGTGAAAGAAATTTTCATTCCGCATGCATTGTTGATTGAAATTAGCATTGTATGTCATGCAGTCTCTTTCACATGGTGGCTGAATCCAGGAGTAATACTTTGGTTGTCTGCAGGCCAAAGAAGCCTACCAGCAGTTTGTTGATAGAATGAAAGCAGCCTACATGCCAGGTGAGGTCCAAGGTCTGCAGGGCAGGTGCCAAGCCAACTGGCAGGGTGTGACAAGCAACTGCAGGCAGCACCAGGAACATGAAGCTCATGTACTGCAGCAAGTCATGCAAAGACTCGGGCCCTGAGGAGTTCTGAAGCTCAGTAATCTGCCCCACAAGATCTCAGCAAGCCTGACTGGCTTGCAGCCGTGCTTGCTTCTTCTTCATGTGTCGGGGCTTGAGCACCAGGCCTTGAGAGTCTCCTATCGCCTGTGACTGATTGGCAGTGCTGCTTCTGTCTCATCTGCCTCAACCTGGCCCCTGGTGCTGTCCTCGCACATGCAGAACGTGTTCATGACGGTGTGTTTGGTGCGATGATGAACGTTGAGCTCATCAATGACGGCCCAGTCACGTTCATTTTGGACTCAGGTCATCAGAGCCATTGATAAGATGGCTGTAAAATGTAAGCAGCAAACGCTCAGACATTTCTGGCATGGCAGCAGTTTAGTGCAACATCAGTGAGTCTTCTTGCTGTTGTGAACGACACCAGGGTGGTGATGACTCTGATAGCCAATAGACCTGCTGCAGGCCATGAGAATTTCTGACTTAAGCAAACCACACAGGCAACATGGGCTCAATCTCTTCTGCAGCTTCTACTAGTAGTTCATATCTCTTTTGCATTTTTTGGAGGTGTGGAAAAGTGTGCTTTCAAAGCATGGGCCATGAGGCAACTGCAAGTCAGGAAGGTTGCGGGCTGTCATCTGTTTGAAGAGCAAATACATTTTTGATGTTGTTGTGGTTGCAGCGTCTCCTGTCCTGTCTGTCATGCATCATGTCATTGAGACGATTCGCCCATGCACAGGTCTCTTGCTTGGTTACATATTTCTGCTATTCATGTGGTTCTTGTGGCCCACAAGCATGATGCCACTGTGTTGACGTCGGTGTTGTGTAGCTACTTCAGTGTGGCATTTGCTGGTGAGATCCTGGTTTTGTCCAAGGGGCCGCTCAGCCGTTTTTTCCTGGATCTGAAAGGGTAACAACTACTACTACTGGCTGGCGAAGGCTGTCAATAAAGTAGTTTGTGTCTGCATGGCTTTATTTCTTTTACAGTAATTTGTTCAGTGCCTGTGCTATTACATTTGTGCCACTGAGTGGCCTCAGCCATGAAGGCACCTGACCCGGTGGAGTTACTGATCTTTGGTGGGCTTGGATGGCATAGCCATCAAGATCCTGGATGCCGCTTGGCCGGAAAGGATAACCATTACCCTTTCCAGTAGTGACAACTCCTACTAGAGGAGATGATCTGAAGTCACTGGGTACATTTGAGGCGCGGGGCCAATGCCATTGCTGGGCAGAGTTGCCGTGGCTGCAAGAAATACTGATAATTATCCGATGAGTCACCACTGCTATTCGACAAGGATATAATCATATGGATATGATAAGTAAGCACCTTTTCTTATTGAAGATGACGAAACATTTTGGACGATGTAAACAGCAGCACATCAATCCTGGGCCCAGGGGCTGCCCCCCCTCCTGTCAGCTCACCAGCTCATCCAATGTTGCATCTTTCCATATCATGCTCACCACCACTCAATACGTACAACACTTTGATCTGGGTGAGACAGTGCACAGTGTATATGAGTGAGACACTGTATACACAATACCGGGTCAGCCATCCACATGGTGTAACACATGGTCTCCCATGGTGGCAACCCCATGAAGGTGCCCGGCACTATTTGATCGTAGCAGCAACACTCTGCTGCATGATCAAATTAGTACCATACAGTAGGGACACAGTATGGACAATGACCATATGTCACCCATCTGGTGCGCTCCTAGTGGCAATCAACAAGGTTGTGAAGAGTGGGTGCTGACCCTAATGGCACAGGGGACTGTGACAAAATGGCAAGAGAGCTCACTGGACACTGTGACTGATGCCTTAGATGAAGCAACTGTGGCCAGGCAGTGGAGGTGCTGCCACACATAACAGCAGCGACTCAGGCATGTTGCCAATGACAGACAATGCTGCTGCCTCAATAACTAAGCACAACATGTGCATGGTGTTCATATCCGGGCTTTGAACTCCTGCAGAAGCCTTTCATCCCCAAACTTACGGGGCTTAATGGCTCTTGCAAGCAAGTAGGCGATACCCAGCAACAGACTTGTTCCACCAGTTGCCAAGTATGCGACCCCCAAGAAAGGATTCCTGCCACCTAGCCAGTTCGTAGTGCCCAACACAATGCTCTTCTTGCCATTGAAAGCGTATGAGTTCCATCTATTAGCAACAGTAACATCGATCACATCATCACGCTCAAGCTTCTCATCTAATCGGCCCCACAACTTCCTGAAATGCGGAAGCGCTGCTGTACGCATCCATACAATGAAGCGTTCATCCTGACTGACATCTAACAAGCCTTCACTGCCATTTGTCATGTTACCACCACCCCTGAGACTATTCAACACAGGGTTGAACCATTGTGGCTGGTATGCAGCAAACCTATGCTTCACATCTGATGATAGAGCTATGCCCTTATCTACAACAGACAGTGGTTTAGGGGGACCACCAATCACTTTTTTCATAAAGGTATAACTGTCATTGAAGTTGCTCCAAGCAACCAGACCACACGGATTGATGACTTGAGAATCATTGCCCTCGTAATAGAGCTCAGGTTGGCAAGATGCTAAGTCTGCTGGAGTCACAGGCTTGCCTGCAAGCTGCACATCACTGCGACTCTTCACGTACCTTCTGTGGTTCTGGTAAACACCATCTAGTTCATAGTAGACAAAAATGGGAGGGGGCATAGTTGCAGGAATCTTGATGGTAATGCTGCAAGCCAGTGCTGTTGCGTTGAGATTCCCAGGCCCAGGTTGCTGATTACTTTGGAGCCACAGTTGAGCTGCTGACGCGTTTGCGGCTCCATGCAAATTAGCACACTCTTCATCATAGCGATACACCACCTCTACTGGCTTCAGCCCGTATACGAGGCACACCACTCCAATTGGAATCAGCACAAAAGCCATTGCTGCAAAGATAAAGGTTGCCCATGTTGCGTCCAGCACTGGTTTGCACGCAGATAGGTCCTGTTGTGTAAGCTTGGTGTATCTAGGTTCTTTGGTTGACTCTCTGGTGGCCTTGCTAGCTGCATCGTCGTTGTTCGGCATGGCTCCAGAAGTTGTGCTGGAGCAGTTTCTTATGGAGGTAGCTGTAGCATTCAGGTCACCGCAAAGAAAGCAGCAAACATAATGATATGAGGATGAGCCAGAAAACGCAGCAACGGTGCAGAAGCCAAGTACAGGTCAAGCCATGGGAAGGTGAGCAAGGGCTAGGCAGCCGCGCGCGAAGGTCTTACAATCTGCAACCAATAGTCAGAAGATTAGTCCTCTGCCTCAGTTAGGTCCATGCAAGGCGAGTACGTGGTTGTGTCAAAGTGGGTTATTCCAGTTAGCGTTCCACCGGGCGCAGAGCGCATTGCAGTGGCACGCTGATGGCTGTAAATTTCGGTGCATTGTGCTTGTTTCCTTTGCCCTCGCCTGCCTGCTGTTGCCTACGCCCGCCTCAGACCGCATCGCCTGCTGTTCAATATCCAGGAATACTTGCCGGTATGACTGGAATCACTGTAGAAGAAGCTAAAGAACTAATCTGTGAGCTATGCAGCAACTTCTACACACAGGTAAGAGTCATAATGGCAGCATTACCATCTCGCTGGCCCTCCCGGCCCCGGTCTTGTGAGCTCTGAATCCTTCGCTGAATGTACACAACTGGGTTTAGTGCTGCCGATTAGTACTGGGGCATGCCCGCTGGGGCTGGTTGTGGGCCTCCTGCCCATTGCCTGACCTCCTCCTGGCATGCTGATTTCTGCTCTCGTGATACACTGCTGATCTCACCACCCCTGCAGGGATGGGTCTCTGGCACCGGTGGTGGTATCAGCATGAAAGCAGGGGACCACATTGTGATGGCACCTTCTGGTGTTCAAAAGGAGCGCATGGTGCCTGAGGACATGTTTGTTCTAGACTCCCAGGGCAATGTTGTTCACACACCTGCCCCTAGAGCAGCAACATTGAGACCAGTGAAGCTGTCAGAGTGTGCACCACTCTTCACAGCGGTGAGCTATGTGTGGGGTTTACACTAGTGGCTACACCGACAGCAGCGGCAAGCTTGCACAAACACAATTATCCCTGCCACACGCACACACACTGTCACAGCTCTGAGGTGTGCCTGTTGGATGCTTTACTGCTTCTTTTCATTCTTATCTTTTGCAGGCATATGATCTTCGTGGAGCCGGCGCTGTAATGCACAGCCACTCCCTGAATGCTGTGATGGCAACAATGCTGGACCCCCAGGCCTCTGAGTTCAAGGTCACACACCTGGAGATGATCAAGGTAAGTGGCAACCGGCAGCAAGATTGGGGGTAGTGAATTAATGCAGGAGGGGTGCCAACGTCAGCCTGAGCCTGAGGATAAGCGGGGTGTAGCAGCTTGCACTCACCATTGTCATCACTGTCGCAACAGCAAGGCATATGGTTGGGACATAGGCAAATGGAATGCTGACCACACACCAGGAGGACCTTACACTCTTGCTGCAACTAGTCTGTGTTGTTTCATGCCACGCAACTTGTTGTGCTGTTGCTGCAGGGCATTGAGGGCCATGGTTTCTATGGCAACTGTGTTGTCCCCATCATAGAAAACACAGCTCGTGAGTGTGAGCTTACGGATCGCATGCGCCAGGCCATCAAAGACTATCCACAGGCAAATGCAGTGCTGGTCAGGAGGCATGGTGGGTAAAGTATTGAGAAACTGCATGTAAATTGCACCATCTGTCATCATCATTGGTGAATATCATACCTGTACTTACAACAGTAATCAATCAAGAGGTGCTGATGATTGTGACACTGTGCTCAAGCATGCCTTGTGTTGTTAGGTCTGCATGTGGTGCTGTTCCTGTATGCTAGCAGCGCCTGTCTGCAACCGCTTGCGCACCTGTGCAGGTGTGTATGTATGGGGCAAAGACTGGATTCACGCCAAGACCCAGGCCGAGTGCTACGACTACCTATTTGAAGCAGCAGTCAAGATGGCGCAGCTGGGTATCAATGCCGCACTGCCACCTGCACCGTCGTTCAGCAATACTGTAACAGAGAACAAAAGGCCAGCAGAGAATGGTGTGCATGCGGGTGGGCAACTCAGCTGTCAAGTGGCTGCTGCTGGTCCCTTGGCATGGTGCCATGTCATGCACAACCCACATCCATGACAGGTCTGACCTCTTCCCCATGCACTAACGTGCCTGGCAATGGTGTTCACATATGTCTTGCCTCGCATGCTCCTGCCTTATGACCGTTGGACTGTTGTGTTTCTCCTGCTCAGATTCTCAAGCCGTCAAGCGCACCAAGTTGAGTCATGCACAGCTGCCAAAGGCCATTGTGCTTGACATTGAGGGCACAGTCGCTCCAATCAGCTTCGTGGCAGATGTGATGTTTCCATATGCACGCGACAATGTCAGGCAGCACTTGCAGGAGCATTATCACAGCCAGGAAGCACAAGCTGACATTGATGCCATCAGGCAGCAGGTACACGGACTTGGCTGCAACTGATCTCGTGCGCAAGGGAGTGAACTGGTCACAGCCGCCCTGCACCTGGCTTCTCGCTGACATCAGTGTTGAACTGAACTTCTCATTTTGTGAACTGGGTCAACAACACATCACTAAGCAGCAGCAGGGTAGCCTGCTCTTTGCTGTGTTGCAATGGTCCAGGAGTAAGCGCTTGTTGCTGGGGTATGGGCCTGACGTTGGCACTTGTGATGTTCTATGCAGGCTGCAGACGACGGTGCTGCTGATATACCAGATGGTGCTGCAGGCAAAGACAGTGTGATAGAAGCCGTTGTAAGCTGGGTACATGCAGCTATCGCTGCAGACCGCAAGATTGGGCCATTGAAGCAGCTTCAAGGTCATGTCTGGCGCTCAGGGTTCAAGAGTGGCAAGATGGTTGCGCAGCTGTTCAGGTGACTGCACATCATTGTCTGAGCGCTGTGTGAGGGCGTATATGGTGGTATACTTCTTGCCTGAGCATGTATTAGAGACTGCCCTGCCAAGCGCTTGGGCATCGACTTGCTTCTGTTGCGTTGTGCAGGGATGTTCCTGATGCTATGGTTGAGTGGCGCAACGCTGGCATCAAGACTTACATCTACAGCAGCGGCAGTCGCGAAGCTCAGGTATGATCAGTGCCATTGCAAACTGCTGAATTATGCTTGCAAGGGGCTACCGCATAAAGAAGCCTTCAGTAGTCTCTGGACCCTTCAACTCATCCTGCATTACCTGCAACAAAGCAGCCCCCAGATTCGTCCTACTTGCCACAGTTTAATTCTGTCAGTTTGATGTCAGTGAAGACCTTGAGGCCTGCTCTGTTGGGAACCCAGTAGCTGGCTCACATGTGTTTCACATCACAGCTACAACTTCCAGTGTGCGCCATCACCTGGATATGCTCTGGACAAGTGGTAGGCTGTATGGCACATCCGCTCGATCAATTACAAAGCCATCTGCATCCATACAATGCCCTTGCATCAGCTGTCCTCAGTAATTTTCTACTTTTGTCCCTGTATGTGTATGTGTTGTGCAGCACCTGTTCTTCGGCTGCAGCCAGGTGGGTGATCTGCGGCCTTACTTGAGTGGCTTTTTTGACACTACCAGTGGACTAAAGGCGGACGCAAGCAGCTATAAGAACATCTTGCTGACGCTGGGAGTAGATGAACCACAGCAGGTAACCACTGGCTGGTTGAACCCAAAGCATAGTTTGCTCCCACAGCAGTGTTGCTGTGTCAGTGTTGCTGTGTCCATTGAGCTGCTGATATGCAGGGCATTGCGCATTGCCAGGCAGGGGTTTCAATGAGCGGTTCAGAAGGGATTGACCCCCAATATTATTTAGCCCAATATGTGTGCAAATTTCGGCAAGGGCATCAGCATCCAATGACTGCACCCGAACGTGGTCTGGTAGACGATTTGACAACCTGACTAATGTGTCCACACACTGCGGACGCCGGTGGCAGCTGGAGGGACAGCCAGGACAGCGAAGGCAGGCACAAGCATCATACCAGGGTGGCGTCCCCAACGCATGTCAGCGCATTTGCTATAGCATTTCAACTTGCTCCATGGCTCAATTTCTTTGACACTGCATGCAGGTGCTGTTCGCCACAGATGTGCTAGCAGAGGCTCAGGCAGCTCAAGCAGCAGGTTGGCAGGCAGTATTGGTTGATCGCCCAGGGAACAAGCCATTGCCAGAGGAGCACGGCTTCAGAGTTATTGAGACCATGTCGCAGCTCCTGCAGCACTAATTGGAGTGCACTTCTTGCCCAAGTAGCACTAAAATCATTCCCTTCCATAAGTGCACTTCTTGCCGATGGCCGATCACGTCGGGACTGGGGCCTTAAGGAACGATCTGAGTGCTACTTAGGTTGACTTGTTGGTGCACCCACGAGCAACCGTCTGGAACTAGAGGGTTGGCCACGTTGGTGGCGTCCCCTTGACGCGCACGCCAGCAATGACGCTTTTTCACATCCTTTGCGTTGGTTGCACAAATGATTTGCACAACGTGGCACTGTTTGATTGCTACGGTACTATACCTCTGTTCGGGCTTTGAGTGAAGCTTACTGCTGTATAGTCGTGTGGATCTACGCCCATTGGCACAGTGCAGCTGTCTCCGTGTGTAACCATGGCTTCTTTCGCTAGCACCAAGCCTGCACAGGCCACAGTAGCCAGCCAGGCTAAGCTCGCAGCTCCCTTGCGTGTGCAGAGGACTGCACTTCCATGTAACGCATACAGCGCTGGTGGGAGCTTTGCAGATGCTAGGTTGCAGAAGCAAATTGCACGCTGCATCAGCGTTAACAGGTAATCATTCACTGCAGGTAGCAGCAACTTGATTGTTCGCACGACCAACCCTGCCTGGCGTATTTTGAGACAACGCACCGCATTCAATCTTGTATTGATGATTGTGGTATTTCTCTAAGACAGTTCACTGCATTGAGGGGGGTTTGGTCACTCAGGTGCCATCTCTATTTCAACAGACAGTTGTGTCGTGTCTGAATGACAATCACCTTGCACACCTGTTTGTGCTCTGCTGCTTTTGTTGTTGCAGGCGTGTAGCATGTAAAACCAGCCGTGCAACTCGTACTGCAGTTGTTGCACAGGCTGCAGCTGGAAAGTATGATTATGACTTGGTGATCATTGGTTGTGGAGTAGGTGGTCATGGAGCTGCTCTTCATGCCGTTGAGCAGGTTGGTAGCTGTAATATTAGCCCTCAGGCCCGCACTGCTGCAGCTCTGCAGGCAGGCAGTTGAGATTAGATCAATGAAGTACCAGACTTTGATCATTGACTGCTTCGCAGGCAGTCGCTATCATGGCTAGAGTTTTGATGGTGCCTGCATGCTGGAATCAAGCTCAGTAGCCACACCTATTTTGCCTGTTTATGCCTGCAGGGAATGAAGGTTGCTGTTATTGAGGGTCATGACATCGGTGGCACGTGCGTAAACCGTGGCTGTGTTCCCTCAAAAGCTCTGCTGGCTGCATCTGGACGTGTCAGGGAGATGAAGAATGAGATGCACATGAAGGCCATGGGCATTCAGGTCAGCACCCTGTGTTGATCGCTGACCAATAAATAACCACTGTCAGACCTTCCAGACAGGGCATTTTCAAGAAGCTGAAATGCAAGGTTGTAGCCTCCTGTCGTAACAACTTGCTGCTGCCTGTTTTGACAGGTTGGTTCCGTAAGCTTTGACCGCCAGGGCGTTGCTGACCATGCCACACAGCTGGCCAACAACATCCAGGGTAATCTCAAGAGGAGTTTGGAGGCCCTGGGCGTGGTGAGTCGACGAAGCTGTCAATTAGCTGCTCATACATCTCCTTCAGTGTGCTTCAGGCAGCAGAAGCCAGCAGTGATTGGCGCATGGCCACTGGCTGGCAGCCAATGCTGCTGGAGGGTTTTTGCAGCAGGC
Organism: Coelastrella sp. MACC-549; assembly: GCA_018290735.1. NCBI lineage: Eukaryota > Viridiplantae > Chlorophyta > Chlorophyceae > Sphaeropleales > Scenedesmaceae > Coelastrella > Coelastrella sp. MACC-549. Next base: position 156,982 of record JABEVS010000004.1, read on the forward strand.
CATTGCAAAGCAGAACCTAGTGTACAGGCAGGCGAAGACTCTGCTGTGCAGTACCCGGTGACTGCTAGCAGATGCTGCAACCATCTGCAGCTGCTGAACCTGTCTGGTGCTACATCTTGTGCTGCAGGACATTTTGATTGGCCAGGCCAAGTTTGTTGACAACCACACTGTCAAGTATGGCCTGCCAGGTCGTGTAGATGTTGGAGGTCAGGTGACAGCCAAGGACATCATCATAGCAACAGGCAGTGTGCCATTTGTGCCACCAGGTGAGCACCCCCCAGGCACTCACCCCTTACCGAGCCTTTTCCGCAGCACAACCAGCAGCTGCCCCTAGCTGGCCAATCATGATGAAGATAGTGGCACCACGGAAATTGTACTAGATGCAAGTGTGGCAGCAGGGCTGGATGCATAACATGGCCGGGACATTATTGCAGGCATCCCAATCGATGGCAAGACCGTATTTACCTCTGACCATGCTCTGAAGCTGGAGTGGCTACCCAACTGGATTGCAATCATTGGCAGTGGATACATTGGCCTGGAATTTAGTGATGTGTACACAGCTCTAGGCTGTGAAGTCACTTTCATTGAGGTGCGCTGGAGGTCAATGCCGCATGCAGTAGGCTGTGTCTGGCATAGCAGTCGTAGAACTTCAACACATGGCATAGCATGTGCGGGCAAAAGTGTCCAGCCCATGTGGAGTTGAGGTTCATCCCACCCAGTCAAAACACACCAGCCATTATGCTGTCAAAGAAGAATGCATTCCTAATCTACGGTAGTCTGCAGCACCTGACCATTTATGTTACATTCCTGTCTGCTCTGCAGGCCATGGACAAGATCATGCCTGGTTTTGACACTGAGATTGCTCGTATGGCTGAGCGCCTGCTCATCAAGGGTCGGCCCATTGACTACCACACTGGTGTCATCGCCACCAAGGTGACCCCGGGTGTGCCTGGTGTCAAGCCAGTGACCATTGAGCTCACAGATTTCAAGACAAAGAAGGTGGTGGACACACTGGAGGTGGATGCTTGCCTGGTTGCAACAGGACGTGCTCCGTACACCAATGGTGAGCAGCAAGCCCTGGGCTGTTATTTGCTGTCCATGCCTCTTTCATGCGCATTATTCAGTGTCAATAAAGAGAAAGGCTGCAACATGGGTTGAGTTGAGTGTGGTCTGTGGCATATGTACAGGGTCGGAAGCAAATTTCTCTGAAGCAGATTGCCCAATACTGAATGAGTACCCAAGCAGCAACACAGCCCTGCGCTGTCCTGCTGTTTGGGCTTGCAGGCTTGAATCTGGGCAACATTGGTGTTGAGACAGACAGGCGTGGGTTTGTGCCTGTGACAGACAAGATGGAGGTGGTTGGCAAGGATGGCAAGGTGGTGCCAAACGTGTACTGCATTGGTGATGCAAATGGCAAGTACATGCTTGCACACGCAGCTAGCGCCCAGGTGAGAGGCAGCATGCACAGTGCATAACAATCTGCAGCTCCTGGCCTTACAGAATGGTCCCTATATTTCCACCACAGCAGTCTACCTTCTCAGTGCTGTGTGGCCTGCTTTGTCAGTGCTATGAGCAATTGTTGACCCTCTGCTGGCCTGCTGCGGTTGACCAGCAGCCAACAAGCCCATAAGGTCACCACGGTGAGTTAGCCAACCCTTCATTCATGTCCTGTTGTTGTGTGTGCCTAATGCATGCTGCAGGGTATCAGTGCCATTGAGAACATGCTGGGCCGCCCCCACGTGTTGAACCACCTGTCCATCCCCGCCGCCTGCTTCACACACCCTGAGGTGTCATTCGTGGGTGTGACCCAGGACAAGGCAGAGGAGATGGCCAAGGAGCAGGGCTTCAAGCTGGGAATGGCAAAGACAAGCTTCAAGGCAAACTCAAAGGTCAGCTCAGACTGCACTGTTATTGCAATTTCCTTGGGTAACTGCTTGGTACTTATGCACGCCTTCGCTTGTGTTGGCACTCTACAACGAGGCCATGACAACACGATCTGACAGGGTTGATTGTGCAGTCTTGATGAGGGTACTATACAGATCCATGTCTGCTGCTGCCCCTTGTATTCTGCAGGCTCTTGCTGAGAAGGAGGGTGAGGGCATGGCCAAGATGCTGTACCGCAAGGACACAGGAGAGATCCTGGGTGTGCACATCATTGGCCTGCACGCAGCAGACCTCATCCACGAGGCATCAAACGCAATTGCTACCAAGCAGACAGTGCAGGTGAGGAGCAGCAGCAGCAGCTGGGGAAAGGCCCCTTTTGCTTTGTCCTGCAATGAAGCGATTTGTACACAAAAACTGCCAGCCTGCTTCACCTGGCAGGGATGCGCAAACTGCTTGTCACACTATGCATTACATCTTGCCTCAGCCAGGGCCAGTGCACAGAACAATGCCCATGAGGCTCTGTGAACAGGGGGCATGGGGGCAATCACCATAATGGCAGCCAGCTGCAGTGCCCTGTAGCAGAGCTTACCTGCTGCGCTTGCTGTTGTCTGTGGCAGTGACTTATTTGTACTGAAAATATATTGTGTCTTCCTGCAGGACATCAAGTTCAATGTTCACGCACATCCAACACTGTCAGAGGTCTTGGATGAGCTCTTTAAGCAAGCACATGTTGATGCGCCAAGCAGCAACACCAGTACAGCAGCAGCAAAGCCAGCAGCAAAGCAGCCAGTCGCAGCGTGAAGGACCAAGTGCCTTAGTCACACATTCACTTGATTAATATGACTAGAGTATCTGCTCCTGGTGGCGTGCAAACAACATGCGAAGTGGTCTGGCTGCTGTACTGGTAGCGTGTACAGTTGTGTCCAATGATGTGGATTGTGGGGCATGTAAGTCTTCTGATCATCAGAACGGTTGGGTCTGTGCTGCAAAGCATGGGCAGCGCCAACATCATCTCCTGACAGATGTTCTTGAAACACACGCCATGACATTTGCTACCACTATGTTCTGCTGGTAACAACAACTCTGCTAGTCTGTTGCAAGAAGGTCGCTCGAGTAACGAACTAGACAGTTCTAAGCCTTTATTGGATCAACAAGGCCCTTGTTGCCAATACGGTATTGGCAAGTGATGACTTCACTCTAGTGCTCCAGATCCGTCAGTGCAGTCTGGAGGCCATAAGTATGAAGAACTCGCTGGTTGCCGCCCTTGGTCCCCTGCATGTTTGATGTGTGGCTGGCCATGTGGACGGAAACTAACGAGTTCTCAATATGCTGCAGGTAGTACTAGAAACTGAAGAAGAAGGAGAAGAAGAAAACCCTTTACGGCCGCAAGGCCTTTGGGAATATGTACGAATGCTAGAAACTGATAGACGCTAGAAGAGTGTAGAAGCACGATCACAGAAGTGGCAGCTGCACATCGAACAGTAGGGGACCGTCCCCTCTGCAGGGTGACCCTGCATACAGGCAAGTTGCATTTTCCACCAGCATATTGCGTGCAAATGTGTCTGTTGTTTTGTCTCTATTCAGTTGGTTGATTACCACCCCCACTGAGTGGGCTTTTCTGCCTTGAAGGCGCCCCTGAGCCTCAGGGGCCGGAAAGGGTTTTCTTCTTCTTTTGTCTCTATTCAAAAGATTCTTATTCAGTCTGGCAGTGGTTGTCGACGTAGTGTTAGAAAAACAAATTTAGCCATGCAGCAAGTTGAAATGCTGTGGCAAATGCGCTGTAGTGTACCTGGTGGTTCAACTTGAACAGCAAGCTGCCCTGCAGGGGCAGATCTGCATCTATCTAGAAAATTCCTGTCCTGTGGTAGCTGTTGTTTTTGTGTCTATCTGATTGATCTTTATCATCTGGTGGCTGCAGCAGAACTGCCATTTGCATTCAAAGAAGTTCTTTATATGCCACAAGTGCCAGACATGTGGTGACCGCGATCCAACTGTACTACTGCTGCACTAGTAGCCGGCAGCAAGGCTTGCAAATGCAAAAGAAATTGAGCCATACAGCAAGTGGTTGTGTCAATGTACAGCGTGGGAAGCATTCAATCTCAAGGGGGCCCCTCACCTTGTACTAGACTGGCAGAGCTATTCAGTACTGAGATTCCGACGATGGTTTCGACTTGAGGTGACCGTCCTACTCACTAGACTATCATGGTCATGCATAGGATGGACAGGCAGGTGACCTTCTGATGATCTAGTAGCAGGCTAGTACCTGGCCAGGCACCGAGTGCCCTGAGACACCCCAGGCCTGAAGGGCCTTCAAGTTGTCAACTCAGCTTGGAGCTGCGTTGTTTGGGAACTAACTCAGGAGGATGAGACTCATATGTACGAGAGATTGAGCCATGCAACATTGGATGAGCTGGCATGAGTGTGCACAGCATGTCTGCTGTTCCTGCATGGCACATGCACAGCGTAATATTGCTGCCGTGGTATGCCATTACTGTCGCAGACATGCAGTCGGAGTGGTGTCTCAAGCGGTTTGGGGAGGCGCGCAGAAATCAAGAATGCGATGCCAACGCTGCTGGAGCTGTCGCTGGTAGCTGCATAATACCATGACGCACTTGATTTACGCGCTGATCAATACTATGTGTATCTGACAGCCAGCTGTTTCTTTGATGATCTACATGATAGAGGGAGGGAGCAGTGGCTAGCGCAGCTTAGTGCATAGTATTCTGTACTACTGTCTTATAAACCACTTTACATAGCGGTCCAACGGCGAATGCAACGCAAGGGCGACATGTTGCTAGTTGTTCACGGAAGGTGTTTTCAGACAGAAGTAAAAGATACAGTGAACAACCTCACTTGAAGCTGTTCATGTCTGTTCGTGACTTGACCATTCTGCATTGCCATGGACATCACCTGTGCAGTCTGCTGGAAGAGCTGGCAGCTCACTCAGTCAACTCAAGTGAGGTCATAGAAATTTAGCCATGCAGCAAGTTGAAATGCTATGGCAAATGCGCTGACATGCGTTGAGGGCGCCACCCTTTGTGCCTGCCTGGGCTGTCCTGGCTGCCTTGTGATGCATTTAGTTGCCACGGACGTCCCACACCAAGTATTACTTGAGGTCGCTTGAGCGCTTCCAGTCACCAGCTCCTCCAGCAGGGGTGTCCACCAGCCAGGGTCGCATGCATGCAAGGTGATTAGTGCACGCACAGGCATGTATAAGCAACCAGCAACATGTCAACCTTGCCTAGGTCTCGCTGTTGGACCGCTATGTACTAAGCTGCCATTGCTGCCATCTGCCATCATGTATTGTATTTAAAAGTGATAGAGCCATGCAACATAGGATGACCTGGCAGATTACTACATGCTTTCAGATTGTGTTGTGAGTTGTGATTAAGGTTGATATCGCACACAGTAGTACCTGAGGCCTTCAGCAAGCAGCGACAGCAGTATCAGCAGCAGTTTGTAGTCACCTGGCTGGGTTTCTTGCCACAGCTGGGTGACCCAGGCAAGAAAGCCAGCTGGCTGTGCCAATATTTTACATATGTTTGCCCTGCAGTTGATTTCGCATCTGCATCAGGTGTTGTTCTGAGGCTGGTGTGTGTTGTGCCATGTTCTGCATATGACGCTCTCTGTGACAGTTTTCCAGCGTTGCTGTCGTGGCATGTGGCAGCAGGACAGCTGTTGCTGGCTGTCACAGGCCAAGTAACCTTCCCCCGGTGCGTTAGGTGCTGGGGCAATGTTACTATCAAGTTGACTGGTTTCTGCCCTGCAGGTATGATCAACAGCAAACCCTGGACAGTACCATGGTTGCTGTTGATTTCGTCATGCTTCATGTTGGGTGTCAGGTACAGCAGCATTGTGTGGTGTCATGCCACAGTCATGGGTTGTGTGTGTATGCCGTTCATTTTGCCAGAGGGTGGTATTCTTGCTTGTGGCATCATATGTGTTGCATAGGGTAGTGTTCACCACTTGCTGCTCATTTTGTTGTATGGCCTCTGACACTGTCAGCGGCTGGTGGGTCTTGTGTTGGAGTCAGTCATCCCCATTGAGTGGGTTTTGTGTCTTGAAGGCACCTTCTCCCCGGAGAGTGGGCTAATCTTGGTGTGCCAGTGTGGCTGAGCCACCAAGTATATTATCCCAAGGGCCTAGTGGCCCGAAAGGGTAACCTCCCTTCCTTCCTGTCGGTTTACTATTTTCACAGCTGTCTGGAAAGAACCCAACATGCCGCACATGGCCTCTGGTAATTTTGGAGGCTGCCAGCCTGGTGATAAGTGTATCTTAGAGGTATATATGTTCCATCTGCCTTTGAGGTGGCCAAATGCATTTTCAACAATGCGCCTGGTGCGGATCACTGTGGCATTGAATGCTTTCTCAGCTGCCAACAGAGCTGGCTCAATGCATTTCATGACCCTCTGATGCAATGCAAAGGCTGTGTCAGCCACCACAAATGACTGTACTCTCGCACCATGCACAGAGATGGGCTCCGGGAAGTCAAAGTCACCATTGAGCAGCATCTGCTTGTAATCACTATCATTCCAGGTGCCAGCATCCCCTACTGAACCAGGATCACCTGAATGAACCCATCTAAACAGCTTGTTGGCATCCACTACAGCCAAGAGCAGGATTGCATAGATATGCTTGTAGCACCAATACGCCTCACCCCACAAACTGGGCTGTTGCACATGAAAGAATGTACCATCAACAGCACCTATGCATCCTTGCAGACCAGCAAGACCCCTGAAAGCATTTGCTATGCCTAGAAGCTGCTGACCGGTTGGGAGTGTGATCTCTGCGGGCACCATGAGTTGAACAAAAAGCTGCAGACCTTCGGCTAATATCTTGCTAATGACTGCTTGGCTGACATCGAACAGAACCTTCAGCTGCTCTTGCTTGTGTCCATGTGCCAGGTAGCACAAGAAGATTGCCATACGCTTCCTGCCTGGAATGCTGTTCCTCCTGTTTGTGTCCTGCTTTGCCATGCGGTAGCCGTAGGCTGCATACAGGGTTTCAAATGGTTGCTGTGGCATACGGAACAGTATCATGTAGTACTTGTCACTGACATCATAGAAGCCTTTGAGTGACATCATCACTGCTCTGTCCATTATGAATGTCTCCCACACTCCCTGGCTAACTTCCTTGCCGGTGTGTTCATCCACACGCTCACTCCAGTATCTGCGTGACATCCTCTGTATGCCACGCATGCTGCGCAGTAGACTAGGTGAGCTGCTGACATAGGCTGTGCTGAAGACGACAGCAGATTGCAGGATGAGGTTGTCCATGGCGATTGACTCCTGATCAATGAATATAAGCTGCAGAACCTGCATCTGCATAGATGCTGCCAAGTAGGATAGCAGCAGCAGCAGTAGCTGCAGCCCTTGCAGCGTGAGGTCGCTCATAGCTCCCGTTCGATGCTCGCTTGAGCCAAATTGGATGTAAATATTATATTGTTGGCGGAAACAACGCTTAAACGGGGCGAGAAGCAAGCGATCAGCAGCAGTGATACTGGCCTTATCGATCGATGGTTGGCTGTAGCGGCAGGACGAGGCCGCCTAGTCGTAAAAATGCTGCGCTAACTTACATTCGACATATATAACACCCCCGAACCTTTACGTAAACGTTTTGCGGCCTGTACACGCCACAGGTAAAAAACGTGTCAGTGTAATATGATATTTGACCCAGTTTTGTACCGAGGATCCGGTGTAATATACCTCTTACAGTTGAACTCCGAGTGATATGGTAGATACGATTCACCTGCAACCGATTCGGTTGCTCAGCAAGCTTTGCCACTTGCAAAGCACGGCCCTAACTTAGACTCCTTGCACTACAAAGTTACTGTGCCGCTTCTCCAGGAGAGGGGGGGGGGGTCTGTGGATGGTTCAGGTTCAGCGATAGTGATTTACCAAAGAACCACCTTCCATTGCTATATACAAGAGCTCATTGGCAGTTGGTGAACATAGCTTGTTGGGACATACTCCAGGTCATAGATGATGACGCACTGTGGAGACATAATCAGAGGCTAGCTGGTGAGGCCCAGCAAGGTCAACGCCTGCTGTCTGCACTAGCATTCCTGCTAGCAGACTCAGCTAACAACCTCTGCGCTGCATCAGCTGCCTGCTGTAGCCAGCTAGCAGCGACGTTGATACGCTGCTCATTTGTGGGCTGCCTGTACAAGTAGGCTGCCCTGCGCAGTAGTTGAGCTAGCGGACCCTCGAGTGTAACACCACCTTGTTGCTGTTGTGCATCACCAAGCTTCAGGCCCGCCAAGGACAGCAGGTTGCCCAGGGGGCTGCTAGCAATGCTTGAGGTGAGCTCTGTGGGAAGCTGGAGAGGCAGGGCAACTGCTGCATTGGTTGAACCTAGAGACATCATATCCCCCAGGTGCTGGTACCTACAATAAGACAAAGTGCCAGTGGCATGGCTTGAAAGCCGCTTCAACACCGCAGGATTTGTGGTGCTGTGAAACGTGTTGCTTGTTGACAAACAAGTTTTCTCTGGCAGCTGGCCACCCTGGACAGAAATTTAGAAATTGGCCGAGCTGTCCTGCCAAGCTATTGCTTAGCTGACTGCATGTCAGTTGTTATCTCGGGTAGCTGCTGGGCAGGGGGCGACATGCTGGGTGGCCAAATTTACTCCTTAGGATAGATGCTGAGCAGCCCCTGTAGCAGTCTAGGTTTGTTCTGCTCACAGTCCATGCAGCGCTACTGTGCCCCACAATCGCGGTCCGCCAACACAAAATGCACAGCACGCACCTGAAAGGCAGCAGCGGCCGGCCATTAATAGCTGCCCAGATATTCCAGGCAGCATAATCAGCCTGCTGGAAAGCCACTTGTGCAGTAGCCGGATGGTAGGATGTGGAAGTGCTTCCATCGCCTGTATCCTGCTCTGGCTGCCCCTTGGACACGTCACCAAGTGCAAACACTCTAGCGTGTTGTGCAACCCTGAGAGTAGGATCAGTCATCAACTGCCCCCTGCTATCACATGGAAAGGGCTGCAGGGGCTGTGATGCTGCTTTGGAACCAGCAGTCCACAGAACCAGGTCAGCTTCAAGCTGACTGCCAGCGGTGCTGCTGTATGCTGACACTGGTTCAAGCTGAACCACATATGAGGGCTCAGCTGAGACACTGGGACTGCTGCTGTGGCTGCCAACACCACTGTCAGTGCTGCCTGTGACAGTCTGACTGTTGGTGGATGAGCTGGCGCCTGATGCTGCTGCTGTCACTGCAACAGGATCCTGAGGGTCTACTGGCGTGTACACTGCTACTTGCTGCACTGCCGTCACCTTGCTGCCGGTCACGATGGACACTCCCAGAGCCCGCAATGCCTGAAACAGCACACACAATGATTCAAAGAAATTAACAAAACATTTCTCAATTACTACTTCCCTATTTATTTTCCCAACATTTTCTTTTAGCCCTTTTTATTGAATTTAGGAAGTCAATTGCCCGCCCCCGGCCATAGTGAGTTGAGTACCGCCATTTAAGGCAAGAGGTCATGCACAACACTTCAGGATACCAAAGCTAGAGCAAAGGCCGTGTGCCAAGTAATGACACAGCAGAGCTGGCATAGTACTCCAACAGCGACGGAACATGTGGAACACAAGCCCAATAATGGGCAAGTGCTGCCACAACGCAAGTAAACACTTGGCCAGCCTGGCTTGAACGAACACCCAACCACAAAAGCGCTAGACATTCACCAGCCCGTCACCAGCCACCCCACCTCACCTGTGTTGCTGCTTCCCTCTGACCCGCTGGTGCAGCATCCAGTATGTCAGCAGAGGGGGTGACCAACTGCACACGAGCCTTGCCTCTGACGCGTTCGCCCACAACAGCAGCCAGCTCAACACCAGCATAACCGGCACCAACGATCACAACAGTGGCGGCTGGCTGGCCCAGGGCGGCCCGTGCCTCAAACTCTGCCAGCCGCTGTGCCACATACTCAGCATCCTCCACAGTAATAAAGGGTCGAGCATACTCCCTGACACCAGGAACGCCTCGGGGGTCTGCTGCTGCACCCAGGGACACCACCAGCCAGTCATACTCCACCTCTGCTCCTGAGGCCAAGCGCACTGTACCACCTGAAACACTGCCACCATCTTGCAGGGTTGACTCTGGTGCCACCTCCAATACTTTGTCCTGTAACATTGAACAGGTGGAGCTGTTCAAACACACGACTTGCTTACGGGATTCTGCTGCTCGCTGAACTATTGTTTGGCGGACAGACGGCAGGTACTTGTAAGGACTTGAAACCCATTCAGCATGTGTTGGTGGCTGCTTTGGTCAAAGAGGCACAAAAGCAGCCAACATACTGTCCTGAACAGGTTTCAGCCGTCCTACTCAAATGAACATGCATCTGATGCAGGTGGAGAGCAGCTATGCTGGTAGCCTGTGCAGCAGATGCTCCGGCACTGTGTCTGATGGTGCCCACCTGGAGGAACTGAATTGGGTATGGTGCCAACAGCTGGGCAAACGTTGGAGCAACCTCCCACGACTGAGCAGTACCATTCACGAGCTCATACAACAAAGGTTTGAAGACAAAGCGGTCATTCTTGTCAACAAGGGTGATCTGCATAGTGGAGGTACAAGGAGATACTTACAGAGTTCTATGGTGTAGCAATAACTTTGCTAGACACGCACTTGTGCAGGAGCCAGCTGTGACAGCACTGCAGCAGGGAGGCTCATAGCCCACACCAAACGATCCTGAATGTGTGGCAGTGCTGTGTACTGTGAGGAGATCCAGGGCCCTGAATTTGCAAAGGCACTGTGGCTCCAATGGCGGAATTATTATTGCTCAGGCTCAGCATTGTGCACTGCACTTACCTTGGGCTTTTTGCCCTTGGGCCACATCAATAGCTCCAACTTGATCGCAGTGTACAACCCACCAAAACCTCCTCCTAGGACACACACGCGAGGGGGTCCATCATAGTGTAGGACGCCTGCATCATCAATAGAGTGCCACATGAAGGTGGTAACGGCAAGATCACTGCCTGCTGAGACCACCATCTGCCCGTCTACAAGAACACTTGGAGCACGTGATATACCAAGATGATTTCAGACACGCTGAAGACAACATTCACCTGAGGCAGTTGCTGTTTGGGCTTCTGTTGTGGTAGATGCTGAGCGCAGGCCAGACCCAGTGCCAGTGCCTCCTGCATGCACAACAGACGCTGTGGAGTCCAGCAAGGCAGGATCCGTTGAGTGTACTGTTTCAAGTTTCAAGTACCTGCGCGGTTCCTGCCGCACAGCAGCTGCTGCATGGCAAGTGTGCCTGATGCAGATGCGCCCCTGCTGTGTGGTGTCGAGTGAGTGGACAGGCTTCGCAGGCACCCAATTGCTCTGCAGCGCATTGTTGCACTGCTGCTATGTCCTTTGATCACAAGACTCATCAGGGACAGGTGGGCAGGCTCAGTTGATCTTGAGCATGCCGATATAGACTCACGTACTGCCAACAACAATCCTGCAATCAGGTAGCCAAACAAGACAAAGACAGCAGGCTCAACGCCAAAAAGCACAGGCAGCGGGTTATTCACCTGCATCAGCTGAGCAGCAGACGGACCGCGTTGGTGCGGGTTGCAATGAGCAATGCCCTGCTGCTGTTAATGACTACCCTGTCAGTGATATGCGTGTTAATGAGATAAACTGCAAGCACACAAAATTTGCATACTTTCACTCTTGCACTTAAGCAGTCTCAAGCCAGCAGGTACCTGTATATCATCAGCAGCATCGTGGGACTGCTCGGCACTACTTGCCTCAACAAACAGCCTGGTACTGCAATATCTTTTGGATTATACGTTGGATATCAAGTATGAGGCTGGATCAGGCTGCAACGCCAAATTCAGGGGTTGCAAAGGCACAGTCAATTGAAAAGCAACAGCAGAAAGTGTGCGCATTAAGTCGGCGAGCGACGAGCTACTGATGACACTTTTGAGCACTATGTGGTGTGCTTCAGCTCGGATCTGCAGCTTATGGCTGGCTTTCGTGCTGGCCTTTCTGCTGCTACTGTCCATCCCGGCCCTGCCCATCACAACAGCTCTATCAGCCAGCAATGGATCGTTTTTGCAAGCCTTAACTGATCCTCGTGTCTCTGAGGTTCTTGTGACGCTTGAGAACTATCAGCTGAGCAAGGAAGCCTGGTGAGAGCTGATTTGTATCGTCATGTGTCAGCAACTTCACTATCCAAGGGCAAGGCGGCCTGCCTCTGCCTGCAAACGTGCACACCACATGAGCGTATGAAAATGTGGCCGTATGCAGTGGGAGCATCACTGGTGTCCAACTAGGTCATCTCTTTGCCCACACATAACCTACTGTGTCATGCAGGAGTGTGTTCACAGCAGATAAACCATACTTGCTGGAGAGGGACCTCCTTGTGCGGTCTACTATTAAGCCATATGGCCAATTAGACTTTCAGTTTCTGGATGGCAAGGTTCTTATCGCGTCCAATGTAACCCTGACCTTCAAGCAGTTGGCGCTCCGCAATGTCAAGAAGCTCAGTGGTTTTGGACTTGATTTTTTCAGTAAGTTTACCTAGCATGCCATTTTACATGCATTTGAGAAGCAGCCTGCTGTGTAGAGCTGCACAGCACATGTGGCCTTGCTCGTCTCACTGTGTTCTGATGACTGTCAGGGCCTCAATAAACATTCCTGCAGTGAATACAGTTCAGCTGCTGCATGACAGCTGCTCCCAACCATTCTTGTGCTGTGCCTATATTGAGCTCCAGTTGAGTCAGACTGGCCTGTTGATAATTGCTAGCTACTGCTGATGAGCTGGGTCTTTGCTGTTGCTGTGCTGTGTCTCTGCTCGCATGACGGCGACACCTGATCTGCTGCAGTGGTGAGTGGACTAGACTGGGTCACCTCAGAGTGTCAGTCTGTCAGCAAAGGCAGCAGCAACAGCTTGGCTGACAGGAAATCTAGGTACTGTCAGCTCATGCCAGGCCAGCAGCCAAGCTGCTGGAGATCTCACCCATCCAAGTTGTCCGCTCACTTGTCACTGCTTATGCGCTCGGATCTAGCGTCTCATGATGATGTCGTGGAAGCACTGGGCCTACTGTCACTGTTCAAGTTGTGCATCGCCGTCATGCAGGACATGGCGCACATGCTGCCATTCACTAACGCTTCACACAATGATAGCTGCATGGGTGATGTTCATGCTGTAGGGTGAACCAAATTCAACAATTGTGCTGGATGATGTTGTCAGGGTCAAGCTTGTCTGCAATCCTATCAAGGATGCGCTGAAGTCCACCTCCACCTATGTCTCATTCCCACCTTGGCCGCCAAACCAAGTGTCCATACATGATGGTGTTTGCATCCGGACACCTTCCTGGGAGAATGTCTGCTACCAGGACGGGCTGTACTTTCAGAACTTCACATTCATTGTGTCTAGAAGTGATCCTGAGGCTGGTAGATATGGTGGTTATGTGCTCCATATGCACAATACCACCCGTGTATGTGACCACTATGTCACCGAGCAGTGCATGCAGCAGTTTGGGTTGGACACCTGCATGTCCCAGCTGCTGGACGAGGTCCTCAACAGCACAAATACCCGCAAGGGGCTGACATCATCAGCCATTGCTGGCATCGCTGTTGCAGGTAGGTGGCACTGTATACTTCTAACTCAAGAACACTCGTTTGTGATAGTCAGTGTGCTTGAGTCAGTGCTGGCGCCATCAAATCAAAGGAGCATGCAGACATGGTGGTGCATCATGCGGTGCAACCGATAGGTTAACTCTGCTGTTGGCCAGATGGTGATGCTGTTACACATTGATGGATTGTGTCCAGTGCCTTTCTCTGACTTGATGATGTTCTTGCCAGGTGCTGTGGTGCTTGCCATTGTTGCCGGCTGCTGCTTGTTCCGTGGGAGGATATTACAGTGCCTTGTGCGCGCGGGCGGCGAGTCGCTGAAAGAATTGGATTCATCTAGTAGTGGGTGAGTGCAGCACAATGAGCAGGTGTCTCGAGAGCAGAGCTTGAACAAGTCACCCCACTGGCTTCACGGCTGGTCGTGGTTAAATCCTGTGAGACTGCAGATTGAAATCAGGCGCTGTTTCTACATTACGTGGCTGGTAGGCCTGGATCACTCTGCAGTGCCTCATCACCATTGATAGCTTTTGCTGGAGGGTGCTCAACAGGAACAACAGCATATCAGCGCAACAATAATACACTCCATGCTTGCTGAGGAAATACTCAGGCTGTGCTACCTCCTGTCCTTGTTGTGCAGTGACACTCCGTCTACAACACTCCTGCCATCAGGCCCAGGGGGCACCATTACAACTGTCAAGACATCAGCCAAGGAGTCTGTGAGGCTGGGTGAGAGCAGACAGGGCTCAACTGTGCCAGCAATCAGTGCACATGACTATATCAGTGCACTGGATTCAGTGTTATACGCACATTTACTGTAGCTTGGCTACACAGAGAAGGTCTATTGTATGCTGCATATGCTGCGGCCAGTCTGTTGAGCGCCTCATGATCTGCTGGCTTGAGCATGCAGGGGTCCTGCTTGGCTCTGGCAGCTTTGGTCGGGTGTATCGCGGCCGCTGGCATGGCACTGATGTTGCAGTCAAGATCATCTCCTGCTCCCCTGCTGAGCTCAACAAAGTTCTCAAGGAGGCGGAGGTGATGATGCAGCTCAACCACCCAAACATTGTCAGGGCCTTCCAGTGCAGTGTGTTCAAGCCATTGCGGCATCAAAGGCCTGCACAGGTAATTGCTCCAGTAGAGCATGCAAGTCACTTGAGCTGAACACTCACTGTCATTGGAAACGCCAGCAAGACCATGGCTAGCGGTGGCTGAACATTGTGTGCACTGCACGCATGATGTGAGAGCTGGTAAGGTGACACCACATACTGCCAACGGGGTATGCTGCTACAGGCAGCTTTTGCACTCGCACCACAAATCTGCTGTCACCTTCTGCAGCTGCCAAAGACCAGGGTATGGACAAGCTGGCCTGTGCCATATGTATTATTGCCTGCAGACAAGTAAGAGGCATTCGGCAGCTGCGCCACAGGCAGAGTCAGGCCATGGCCAGGCCAGCCATGTAAGTTACACTGGCAACAGCTCAGCACAGCTCAGCAGCAGCACACACAATGCGCAGCAGCCAGCTGTGACAAAGGACAGTGTTGTAGTGAACATCATGCCTGATATTGTCCAGCACCTGCAGCGGCTGCCAACATCAGGTGCTGCATCCAACAGCAGCACTGGCAGTGGCCGCCCCAGTAGCAGCAGTCAGTTTGCTGGTAGTAATGGTGTTTGGGTGCATGCAAGCGGGGAACTGGTTGAAGGCCCAGCAACTGCCAGTGAGAGCGCTTCCAGTGGAGCTGGCAGGCGCTTCCTGAGCAAGGTATTGCACCCAGTGCAACAACATCAGCAGCAGCAGCAAAGGCAGCAGGAGACATTGCAGGGCGGCTCTGTGGCTGGGCCATCCACTAGAAGTCTCAGCCATGAAGGTCACCAGCGGGGCGGGGCCACACCGGTGTCAAGCATTGCACCAACTGGGAGCAGCGAGCCAGGCAGCAGCATTGCAGCATACAACAGCGGCATGTTACGCCCAGATGGCCCTTTGATGTTGATACCCACCACAGCAAGCGGGAGGCTGTGGCCTCAGACACCCGGGGGTGCAGCAGCCACAACGCCTGTTGCCGTAAAGAGCTTTGCTGAGATTTTAGGTATGCTCCCAGGGCGTGTGGCGGCAGATGTAAGTTCACCCACAGTGAGTAATCTTGGCAGCTCACAGCTGTACAGCAGCGGGCCACTGGCTCTGGCAGAAGGGAGGGACGGGACAGCATGGTCAAGCATGTTGGCTGGACTGCGACCACAAAATAGCAGCAACAACAGAAGTTCATCAAACAGCAGTGGCGGCTTAGAGCCTGTTCCTGTAGGGCATGGCTCCTCAGGCGGCGGCGCAAGTGGTGGTGCAGCTGCTGGGCAGCAGAGCTCAGGAGAGAAGAAGCGAGGTCAAGCAGCGAAAGTTCCTGAACAGGATATAGACAGCAGCGATGACGACCAGAGACAGGATGTGCAGGTGGGCATCTCCGCCAACAGGCAAGGGCAGTGACACCTGCAGGCTGACGAATGGGCTCAGCAATGTTGATCATGTTATCATTCAGCAGGCAAGGCATGTTGCATAGGTTTGCATCCATGTCTGTATCCTCTTATTGATCCCCTGTGCAGGTGTGGCTTGTGCTGGAGCTGTGCCCAGGCGGCACACTGAAGGATGCAATGACCGGCAGCAACATGAGGCCAAGCAACAGGCTGGAACTGGTGAGCGGACAGCTGACAGGTCCCTGCTGCAGGCTGTGGATAGGGCATGGACAGAACATGGCCATATGATCAGCTTTTGGTGGACCAAAACGCAGGCTGCTCATAGTGGCTATGTGTTCAATATCTATGTGCACTGACAGTGTCTGAAAAGAAACACACACATGGAGCTCGTATGCATGTGGAAATCACCCTTGTGATGCTGTCCTAAATATGCAGGCCAAGCTATTGTCTCGCCTGCTGGATGCTGCCAATGGCATGGCTTACTTGCACAGCCGGGGGATAGTGCATGGTGAGCTCCTGATGCTTTCACTCTTAGCAGTCCTGCACCAGTCCGGGCCTAACAGAAGCCAAGCGGTGCTTCACAAGCCAAATGCTGCTTTGACACACCGGAAGGTGTGCTTTTTGACGGTGGTTGTTGTGACCTGTGCCAGCTGCTCACTGCCTGAAACTCCGTGAGCACTCTGTTTTTCCTGACAGGCGACCTGAAGGCTGGCAACGTCCTGCTGTTCAACTCAATCCACGGAGCTTACGGCCAGATCGCCAAGATTTCTGACTTCGGTCTGGCAGCAACACTCATGGATGGGGCAACACACCGCAGCACAGCCAGCATGGGCACCATCACTCACATGGCACCTGAAGTGCTGCGCAGTGGCCACATGTCTGCCGCTGGGGATGTCTACTCCTTCGGTATCATGAGTGAGTGCAGCAGCGCTTACACAGCTGAGATGCTTTGTTGGCGTAGCCTGCTGTCATGCTAAGTGCTCCTGGTGACTTGGCGGCCCTACCTTGTGTGACTGGGCACCTAGGGTCACCTGGCATAATTGCTCTTTTGCCAGATGGTTTGCTGAGCTTAGTTGACTTCTGCAACACTCAGCAAAGTGGCTGCAGGGCTCTGTGATTGGCTGAGTGGGTAGCGTGAACATCCCCTCTCTGAGAGACCCACTGCCTTGCATCATGCTGTTGTCATGTTGCAGTGTGGGAGTTGTACACCAACCAGTCGGCTCACGCAGGCCTACACTATGGCGCAGTTGTTGAGCGAGTGGTGGTGCGTGGCGAGCGGCCCCCTGTGCCAAGCAACATGCCTACAGAGTATGCCATGCTAATGCAGAATTGTTGGGAGGCAGATGCTGCTAAGCGGCCCACCTTCACGCAGCTCCTGCAGTGCATGGAGCTGCTCCTAGACAACCTGACTTCAGACTCTGAAAGCAGAATCAGTGAGGGCAGCGAGGACTGCAGCAGCAGCGAGGGCATGCAGACCGGACCACCAGCTGGCTTATCAGCTGGAGAAGCTGAAGCTTCAGATGACAAGCAGCCACGTCAAACAGGCTTTGGCACGTGCACTTTTTCAACCTCCCAGGCAGGCAGTAGCGGTCAAACCCAAACAGAGCATGGACCTGCTCCAACATTGTTAGGTGCCACTGCCCCTGTGCTGGGTACCCCTCCCAGTGGTGCGGGCCAGAGAAGATTCGGCAGCGGATAGCATCTGAGACTACACCAGTCACAGGACATGCAGTGCTGGCAGGCCCAGCAACAGCAGCACTCCATAAGGGCACAGCCACTGATGAATCTCTGCTGCATCTCTGATAGTAGTGGCGTTGAGTCATCGCCTTGTGGCATTCCAGGGCTGTGAGAATCTGGTGTGGGTTTGTTCAGCTGAACCAGTATTACGAATAGAATCGAGACACAAGTTTCCCCGACTCTCACCCACAACATATGCGGCTTACATCTCTCTTGGCTGGCTCCTCACAGCTGCCGTTGTGCTGTGAGCCGGATGATGCGGTGTTCTTCTGCATGCCAGTAAAAATTGATTGTGCATAGACCAAGAGGCAGCGGTACATTACTGTAGATAGGATGGTTGTCTCTGTAGCTGCACCACAGAAGTATTGTGGCGTCTCACTGCACCCAGGCAAGTGAAGCCTGTGAGGGATCTCTCATCATCATGAGGTGCCATGTTTGCACACATGGAGTCCTGTACGGGGTCTACATGTGCATCATTCACAGCGTGTGTTGCAGTATCAATGCTGCAGTCTCTAATCCATCTGCCAGGCATGCGCCGTTTGAATGGAGGGATTGTGTTGAGTTGCATCCAGTCCAGTCGTAGAAGCTCTATCGGATACAGTTACAATAGTAGATACCTGTCAGACTTCAATTGGTCAACACTTTGATATGAACTTGTACTTGCATGTCTCTGCAGGCATTGAGAACTCTGGGATCATAAGCGTGTCGTGTGTATGTGCATTGGGTGTGTAGGAGCATACATTACCATTAGGAGGCATTGCCCTCCGCAGCTGTTCCAGAGTTTGGGCGGCTCAGACTTTTTGTGCATGTCCAGGGCACACAAAGTGCACCTGGCATGTTGATAAGCTGAACATACTGGTGCAGGGTGTATAATACTTGTGCATATTTCTATGGACTTGTCAGTTTTTGGTTGCCTGCACTTGATGTTCTTTCAGCCTCATTGCGGTTGTGTGCTGCAACATGTCTGTTTGCAAGACCCTCAGGGTTAGTTACCAGTCTGTTGAGCAAGTCCTTATGCTGTACTCGGGCAGTTTATGGTCAGTAATGTATCAGGAGGTTTATGGTCAGTGATAAATCAGGAGACAGGTTGTGCTGTGGCACCTGTGGACATGGTGATAAGCACAACTGAAGGTGGTCACCCAGCAGTCTTCCTGATGAGTGGTGTCACCTGGCAGGGGACCCCGCGGACAAGTGTTGTTGAGTGGTAGCTGTTAGGGCAAGAGGGACCCCAGGGCTATGTATTTGGCCTTCCTTAGCCCTTCACTTGCTTGTGGCCGCCCCGCCCTGGGACCAGGGCTGATGCTTTAGCTGTACAGGTCTTGCCAACTCCTGTTATTGCCCAGAAGACTGCTAATTCCCTCATCAAGATATGTTGCGTGCTGCTACATTTGAGCACACCATAAGTGCTGTGAGAAGATGGTGAGAGCACTTTGCACTGCACAGTATCTAGCACAGTAGTGTACATGGTGCAGAAAGCCAGCATTGCATTCACTTAGACTCAATGCAGTGTGAGCTTTGATCTCCTTTTGGCAGTGTTGTGTCCTTGTTTGCACAGACTGCAAGCTGACCAACATCTGGATATTCGATAAGCTGATCATTTCGTCTGGTCAAAACTTGGATAGCTGAGTACTGGAATGGCTTGTTGTGTTGGGGCAACTGGTCACTCAAGTGGTGCAGATTACATTCTGGTAGCGTTGTTGGTGCATTGGTCGACCACATGCTGTTGGGTGATTTTTGGCGTGTGCACTGCATGGGTGGGTAAGCTGCTGTGGTCAATAGCAGCCAAAATACACCACGCATTGCTGACTGCTGATGTTGGTTGCAAGAAGTGCTATGTACAGAACACTCTTTTAGGCTCTAGTTTGCCATACAGACAACAGTGGGAGCAGCTGTCGTTGTTCTACAGAATCTGTGGTTGTGATCTGCTGTTGTGTCTGTATCGAGGCTGCCCCACCTTGGTGTCAACGAGCGTAGTTTTACCAACTAGTTGGCTTGAGTGATGTTACTTATGTCTAATCATACTGAGTTTTGTCACTTGTCTTTGCAGAAACTGTCCGGTTGCAGGGTTCACATGTCAGTTACAAAACATTATGTCGGAGTTTTGCGATAATTGCAGGTATACAAATTTCAGCCTGCTGATTGGGTACTCACTGTTGCTGTTCAGGTTTCTGGTCTGCGGCTGCCTCTGCTACATCATCTAGTGCATTATCTGGAATGGAGTATTTCCTGTGTACTCGAGTGTTGACCCTTCTGAATGTGTAGAATTGCTTTCATCAGCATAGGCATCCACCAACATCTGACCGCCCTGCTGAGCCAGATTTCCTGTGGAGTGGATGCTGCGTCCAGCAACAGCTTGTGCAACTGCTCAGTGCTAGCACTCAAAGCGCTTGGTCATCACTTGCTGCCTTGTGGATGCCAACAAGCAGCTGCTTGCTGCCTGGCCATGACCATGATCATTCAGTTGTGCCTGAATGGCACGTGCGATTGCACACTGTTTAGCACCAGCCAGAGAACAGCTCGAGTCCTTGCCGTGCTGCATATCAATGCCCTCTTGTCTGGATTAACCCAACGCTGCAGTCGGATTACCATTTCAGCTCTTCAGCAGCATTGGGTGCCACAGGTAAGCTTTTTGTCATCTAGTCACTGCTAAGTTAGCAACCGTCGAGAGTCCCATGGCTGCATGTTGCAACAAGAACTCATCATTGTGTATCACAGGATTGTGTTGAGATAGTGTTGAGATAGCTCTCTGCATATGCATTTGTGTGAGTGCATCTGGCTGGTCTTACTCATCAGATGATCAGCTAGGCTCTTGAAGCACGTACAAGTCTCGTTGGTGTTGGTATCGCAGTTGGGCATGCCCTTGCGCAAGGTGAATGTTGCAGTTGCTGGGATGTGAGTCATGCAAGCATCTGTTCAGGTGGTCCTCGGTGTTGATCTCCCCGCTAGCTAGCTGCCCCCTATAGGCTCATATCTCACATAGCAGACCCGGCCCGCTCCTGCCCCCGGCCAGCTCTGGGAGTCTGCAAAATGTGCAGGGTCACAGGAGAGGGGCCAACCACCCTGGCCTGGCTCAGCCTGCTGCTGTGTCTGAGTGTGTTGCCAAAGGTTGGCACATGTGCACCCATGACAGCCATGTTGTACAACCATGAACCCCACAGCGCCATGACAGCCAACGGCGCAGCAGCTGTCCACAATCATCTATCTGCAATGCACAAGAGAAGCAGCTGTTGTCCAGATCAACTCTGTGGCAATAACTGCTGCAGTCGGTGTGGCAAATCACCTTCCACAGGTCGGCACTCTATCCTCTGCGCCTGATGACTATATCTGGCTGTCAGCTGTTGTCCTGGTCGCTTTTGTGCTTGCTCTCTGAGCCATCCCAGCACTGCATTCCCAAACCCTAGCAGCACATTAGGGTCCCAACTGTGGCCCGCTTGTGCTGACAGACCGGGCAGCAACTGCACTGGCACCTCCTGCACCTGCAGCAAACTCAACAGCATGTAGGTCAATAAATGTCGATAAAACGTATATCTGTTTTCATGAAAGTTGTCAATTGATGGAATTTAGCAATGTGCAGCTTCTGGACTACGCATGAGCAAGACATTGGCTGACACTGGTACCAGCCACTTCTGTGTTCAGCTCAAGCACACCTGCATGCAGTCAGCGACATATGACATGGTTGGAGGCAATGCTGCTGGCAACAAGAGCCTTGCTGTGCAGCCGTCTGACAGGTGCCTACCTTGTGCAGATGTCCATTGTGGTCTCTGCCTCCAAGCACCAGTGTGCTGATGCCCGCCAGGTATGACTGCACCCACCAGCGGGGATGCTTTTCCTTGTACATCACACCAACTGCTCTGCTGTGATTTGCGATCCTACACAAACAAGAAGACAGCAGTGTGCACAAGTTGACAATAGGCTGGTCATTGGGTCAGGTAGGACCTGCACTGTGTGTTCAGCCTGTCACAGATGCCATACCTCTTGGGTCAAGACAGCGCCGGCAACGCATCATGCAAAGCACATGCTGCTTGCTCAACAGGAAACAGTGCGTGCAGTTGCAGCAGCACATGAGGTCAGCCACATCAAAGTGCATCAGGCGTCAAGAAGGATGACACACTTGTATGTCTTCAGCTCCACATATGGCTTGCCATTGACTGGCCCATCTCCTTCATGCTTCACCGCATCAACCTCTGCTGCCATCAGTATGTGGTGATCCCCCAGCTGGTACTGCACCACGACAGCAAACTCACTGCTGGAATCAACATGCTGCTGACCTGCACTTGCAGCGCAACACTTCCTTTGTGCCTGACTGTGCATGTTGTACCGGGCAGGCTCTCGTGGCTCACTGCACTGACCAGTCAAGAACTGTCTTGTGCAGGTACCAGAAACATGCAGTACATGGAGTGCCAGTGCAGGCCATGATGGCAGCCACTGAGAATGGCAAATTCGCTTTTTAAAGACATTAAGTAGGCATTAGTGGACTGTAGACGCAGCTTGCTGTACTCCGCTGCCAGCTCAACAGATCACAAATAATGCAGGCTGCTGCACAGACACTCAAGTGGCAGCTCTGCCACATCCACTCACCGGTGCATAGGGACTCAAACTTGTAGCCATAGTATGTGAATTTGTCCTGCCCAGGATAGACCTGATTGCCAACCGACTTGTTGATGTCAAGAAATAATGTGTTGCCCCACTGACAGCAGTCAATGGCCCAGTCTGTGTCACCTATAAGAGTTGTCAGGATCTTGTTGAGATTGTTGCGGTAGGTGCACACCTCCACCTGCAGGTCACAGCAGGACTCGCTTAGACTGCACATTACGCAGATTAGGTACCTGGCTGATGGCGATAACACTGCCTTGACTAAATTGCAAATGCGCCTGTCAAAAGATGCGCTTGTACTTGTGTCTAGCTGTCATACTTGCCAATGCGATGATGCAGCGAGTGAAGCTGCCAGGGAAGCTTGTTGAGTGTTGCGCTGGATGCTGGAGACCTGTGATGCACCTTTGACCAGTCAACGCCTGCTGCTGTCGCCGCTTGCACTATCTGATCCACAGGAGATGCCTGACTGTCATCCTTCTTGGTGTACTCTGTCTCAAAGCCCTCATTCAGGTCTACTGGAAGTTGTACAGGTGGCTGATAAGGGAGTAAACCTACACGTGGATTACGTCGTGAGCAGACAGCTCTTGGGCAACAGACCGCTGATCATCAATGCTGGCCAGCTGTAACCCAAATCTGCTGCTCAAAAGTCACATGCCTATCAAAGCACCTGACTCATCCTCGAAGCAGTACTCCCCACCCTCCCGAGTTGAAGTCTTGGTCCAGCAAGATACCTGCACAGGCTTCGTGACTTGCGTCTGTGCTTTGTAAGCAGCAGCGCCTTGGACAATAAATGTAGCCATGCCCTACAGCGGCTTGTGTAACAGAACAACCCGGTTCTGGATCATTGAGGAATGCTTATTCACAGCTTAAGCGAGGCAGGCGTACAAAACTCTGCGCATTGCACTTCCCAAGTCTGACTTGGCTGTCAGCTGGCCCTTTGTTACACCCTTCGTCTCCCAGCTTCGCTTCTCTCCACTAGCGGGATCAGGGTTCATGGCGGCGATTTCATGCAAATCAATGCTTACATCAGCAGAATCATATGCAGTCCACTGCTTTGTGTCTGTGGCTCGCTCTACTGTACTGTATCTGACGCAAGCATGCTCGGAAATGCGAGATGGCAGTTTTGCATCTTGCGACGTATCACGTATAGACAATAGCAAGGCATTACTTGAATCCTTGGGTGCTGGGCACCTAAGGTACCTGCAGGTGGTACTGGGAGACCTGTCCGCAATATGAGCGTGACAGCGGCTGTAAAGTGAGCATGTCCTGCCGATTTGCATAACGCTGGCAGGGTGGGGTGGTGCTCCGCACGAGCAGCTTGGCTGCCAAACCACATGAAGGCCTTGACAAGCAGCTGGCCTTGCTGCTGCAGAGCCATCCAAGCTCAGTTCAGCGATCTTCTGCACGATCCCCCTCCAGGCATACAGGCTGGACCCGTAGATGATGACTGGATGGAGTGGAGTGCGGTCATACAAGGCCCAGTAAGCACCATCAAGGCCGGGTATGTGCTGTAGTGCCACACTCAGTGACTGGGCACGTGTGTAGATGGTTACAGTGCTCCAGCCTGCAGGACAGCTAAATTGCTGCAGCTCGGGGACCGCCTGACTATGCAGCATCACGCAGAAATTGGTACATTTCAGTCATACCTTACACTGCACACTGCAGTTGCATGCACTGTACATGCACTCATCTCAGAACCCTGCCCATGGTTGGTTTATCCCCACAGGTTGGAAGTCCTTACGAAGGTGGCCTGTTCTTCCTGTCTATACAGTTCCCGTGAGTAATCCAGAATCATTGGGGGGGAGTTCCCGGTGTCTGCAGCACCTGCTGGCTGGCAGTACAATTCATTGTACTGTTCTGTCTGTCCCGCTTGTCATGCAGGTGTACAAGTAGGTTGCTAGAGCAGCTGGGGGCATGATTGCTCCTATGCCTTTGCAGAGTTAATATGCCCACCTGTCCTTGCATCAGCTGCAGCAAACAGAGATGACTGACGACCATCCAGCAATAGCCTCTGCACAATCAGTGATCCTGTCAAGGTGGCCAAATGCGGATTTCTGCCCGCTCTTTTTTGGTTAGGGAAAATTATCCATTTGATCCGCCCAAGGTGAAATTTACAACTCCAATCTATCACCCTAATGTGTCGGAGGAGGGGGGCATCTGCCTCAGCATACTGTTCAAGTCCTGTAGCTGGGATAATGGGTGGAGCCCTGCTCTCTCAGTGACTGGTGTGCTAATCAGCATCATGGTGCTCATGGGTGAACCAGCTACAGGTGAGTGAGGAATTGAGGGCGGGGGGAAGCAGCCACATCCCTATGCAGAACTATCAACTTGCTGCAGGCAGTATTGATCAGTTCAGGCTGGGTGTTGTACCTCCAGAATACACCTGTGTTGCCAGATACTAGGCCCGGCTTTGCTTGAACTTTCATACCGGGATATATCACGTTCATCTCAATTTCTGAGCATTGTGTGAGCATGACTGCCATGCATTGGCATCGACTGCCGTGTATGATACTTCCTCAGCCTGCTTCTGCCTCAATCACTTGCTGCAGACCATTCCTTGCAGCCGGCATTAGCCAAGCAGTACGATACTGACAGAGAGGCATTCAATAAAGCAGCACGAGCACACACAAAGCAGCATGCCATGTAGTGGCTGGTTTCGCACGGTCAAGTCAACTACGCGGTGTGATTAAATTCTGGTAGCACCATTCACTGCAGAGAAGCCAATCGTCAGTACTGTTCCGAAGGAAGCAAGTGAGCTGAATCTACAGGCAGGCGCCAAAGCAGTGACAGTAGTACCGCTGGTCACTAAAAGCCAGAACTGCATTCGTAGTCCGTGTGTGCATGTAGGAGCTCTCCCCAGGAAAGGAGGACAAGGCAGGAGGGTGCCACTGTACAGTTAGGGGGTATTGAGACAATTGGTGTCAAGACACATCATACAATACATGCACAAGAGATAGAACCGCATGCGCCATGTTAATTGGTCTGTCCAGTTGCATGGTGAGGGCCACCAATCCCAAGTGTGTGTGCTGCTGGTCCCATACCAACCCTCATGCATGCATGTGTTGTATTGTTGGAATGCCCCTAACCTCATGAACCAGTGATTCCTGCATGTGCTCACTGACCACACTGTGGCAGCTTTGAAACAGGCTGACGCCCAATCTGGTGGTGTGTGCTTTGTGATCCGGATCAGGATCCTGGTGGTTGTTCCAGAGGATGCAGGGTTTGAAGCAGCTGTAAACTTCAACCCAAGTATACCATGCCAGTGGTGCAGGGGAGTTCGTGAAGCGTGTAACGATCTTATCAACTTCCACTGGAAATCAAATTTGGAGTTACAGTGCCATTGACTGTTGGGGTGACTGAACCGCTGCCAGCGCTTCATCGGTGCATCATCATTTGACGGTTAAACCATCTTCAAGATGGCGTCCGTCTGGTGGAGATGTCGACATGTCCATCTGTCTGTGGAACGTCCATTGGGTCAATCACAGGCTGCAAGCGACACCTCAGCTTCAAGATCATTGGACAACTGGTGCTACGTCGGTCATCCCCACTGAGTGGGGTTTGTGTCATCTTGAAGGCACCTTCTCCCCGGAGGGTGGTTTAATCTTGGTGTGCCAGTGTGGCTGAGCCACCAAGTTCTTCTCCCAAGGGTCTTGCGGCCGGAAAGGGTAACTTCCTTCCTTCCTTCCTTGGGGCTACGCAGTGGTGTGGCAGAAAGTCACTTCCTTGGCAATGTCTCAAGCGCGACCGTTTCAATGTTTCTTTCCAATGATATCAAGCCTCTCTCAACGTAGAGAGAGGCTCGGCGTCAAAGGCTCAGAGGCATGGCAGCTCCATCACTATACCACACGTGTGGTACACCCCCACTCCAACAGCTGGTCCATGACAGATGGTTAGGACACTCTATTTATTCCTGCCAGAATGAACTGCACACACACTGCTGCAACCATCATCACCAGTGACTGCTGCCATGGCAGCCAGGTTCGCTGGTGTAGAACACTGCTGGTCAGGCCTTTGAGCGATGCTGGAAACCAGGATTATGACTCCTCTGTACAGTGCTATGCAAGGAGTCACTGTGCACGGGCAGAGCCTACATGCTGGATAAATGCAGACGTAATATTGCTGCAGCCTACGCTCTAGCTGCTGCTGGTCTGCGGCGAGCGGTTGCTCCCGGCATGGCTGAGAGCTCTGCCTCCTGTGCGTCACTCACGTTACCAACACCAGCAGGTGCAGCAGCGTCATCAACATCTGCATCATCATCTTTCTTGTTGCTGCTGGTGCCTCTCTGCCCAAAGCCAAGCCTGCTGCCTAGACCTGCAGACAAACAGCAACATATACTTCTCTGGTGCTTGCATGCATGGATGCAAAGTCAGGCTGCTTGGTGGTTTATTCACTGTTTGTCACTGAGAAAGCAGCAATGCAATGTTCAGAAGGGTGTTGTGCATGGGAAGTGCAGCTCAGGCAGGCGCTGTCTACTGCCATCACCACCTTGCATGCAAGCACTGCCCTCAGGGGCAAGCTGTAGGCTGTCAGCGATGAGGTCCTGACACTTACCTGTTGTTTTCTGAGCTGGCTCTCTTTTGATGCCCTTCAGCTCATCAAGCTCCTGGCGGGCCTGATCAAGCTCATCATGAATGCGGAGTGCTCGAGACACCTGACCATAAAACACAGTCACAAGGCTGCAGTGCAGAAAAAATTTGGGCCAGCCTTGTCAGAATGAATTTGCAGTTAAAAGGGGCCAGCTTAGCACTGTATCCAATGCCTGACACTGCCAGTGCTTAGTTAAATACCTGATACCTGATACCTGATACCAGGCACTGCCAAGTTGTGACAATGGTCTCTTTGGAGGCTGTCCACGAACCAAGCACCACGATTGAAGTATGTGCTGCGGGCAATTATTGACTGTAGGATTGAGACCTCTACTGTAAGCACAGTGGCTGCGGTTGCCGGCTCACCACCAAAGTGTGAAAGCCATGGCAGCAATCCAGAAGTTTCTCTCCTCCCTCCACTTCTTGGCCAGCACACTGATGCGCTGGTTGGGGGTCAACTCCGAATCATTAGCATCCTGGGCCATCTTGTACGTGCGGAAACTGGAATCTGTTGCAGACAACACAACGCTGAACATTTGAAGGAGGAATGCGGTAACCAGTCATTGAAAGCAGATGAAGAAAGAAGAGGCAAAAAGAGCGGCGAAGAAGGGGAGGCAGGAGGATAGAAGAAGAGAGGTACAACAAGTATGCTGCTGTCATTGCAGCCTGCTGCTGGCAGCACCTATGTGCAGGTCAATGCATGCCCTGAAATCGCGCAGAGTCCAAGAAGACCATGTGAGGAGTTGCAGAACCTTACAATACAGTACAGTGGCCCTTGCTGGTCAGCAACTACACAAAGTCCATGGTGTTACGTCAACAAGCACCTGCTTGAATGCATCAAGACAGGAAACGAGAAACCAAGTTGACCACAATTCGCCTGCATACCTATGAGGGGCACTCCCGCCAGGATCAGTGCCAAATGCACAAATTTCATGCCACCCACTGCAGGACAAAGCATAGTGGTTAGTTAAGGTTGTGAGGTGTGCAACACAACGCAAAAGCGACCACTTGATACTTACACACTGGGAAAGCAAGCGCCTTGCTGGTGAACAGCAAGATGCCCTTGCGTACATTGCGAGGAAAGGGCAGAACTAGCAGGAACGTCAACAGCATAGGTGGCGGGAGCAGAAAGTTCACCAAGACCTTCCATCCTGTCAATGCCTGGCTCATTGTGTTATGTGATGTGTTTTTGAGCGCAGGGAAACGAGCTGCCCGTGTATGACGAGGTGATGTCGTGTCCAAAGGTACTGTCCAGGAGTCACCGATCAAGGCGTGCAATACAACGGTCGCGCAGAAGATCTGAAGCTCAACATCCACTTAACACCACTTTTTGAGAACGAGCGCCAATCAGCGCGTACGCTGCTGAACCAATGTTCGTTGCAACAGATGTTCACCAGCTGAGAAACAGTTGCACAAGTCATGTAAGAGACGCGGACAGTTGCTGCATGATCAGCTGCTGTCTCAATCCCCAGGCTGGACATATAGGCTTGCGAAATGTCTCGGCGGGGAAGTTGAGGGGCCACAGCCTGGCACATATGGAGTCCTGGAGAGACGTTGTAGCTACTCGGTACTGTCTCAATTCATCAGCGGCTACGTGTTCTGGTCGTACAAAAGTCTGCGTTTCCCGAAGCGGGCGAATACCTCAGTCCTGCTCGCTGCTGTGCTGTTGTTGTCTGCCTGGTTCCGGAAGTTTACCAAAGCACACAACGAGGGCTGTCATGGACGCTGTATGGTGCTCTAACGCTAATGCGACCGACACTGAGGGTTGCATGCTTCTGGATGTTGTGCTGCCTATGGTCCTCAGCTTGGTGGAGCCAAAATCACTCGCAACAGCGAGGGTGAGCTGAAAACGCGGCCTTGTTTATGGGCCTAAACGGTCCTACAGAACTCAATCATGCAGCCATGTCCGCGCAGGCTGTTGGCAGGCGTTGGCAGCAGGTGGCCAGTGACCTACAGGTAGGTGACATGTCACAGCTCATTACCTGCCAGATGTGGGGCGCCCCGGAGTGTTCTCTTACTATGCTTTGTGTGATATTTGAGATAGCTGCAACAAGTAGATAGATCTTGAACTGTAGGTGCATTCCTAACTGGAGTAGGGACTGCTTTTGTGTCCAAGATTAGTCGACCCCTGCTGCAGTTGCAGTTACCTCAATCACAGCCCACCTGTGCGTGCATCAGTGCTGATGCTTATCAATCATGCGATTACTCGTGAAATGCAACAACAAGTAAGGCTGTGTGGGCGGTTGTTATCTTCTTGTTGTGCGCCACACTTGACATGCGCCACAGGTCCGCAAAGCAGTGTTCATACGCCACTGGCAACTGTTCAGTTGTCATGGCAGTCCCCGGCATGTAAATTTTTATGAGGTGGGTGTATGAGGTGGGTGTAGATGCCAAATCTGGTAACAACGAGCATTGAGTCTGAAAGGTCGCACATTGGCTGCTTCATTCACTGCTATTGATTTTGCTACTAGCAAGGCTGCCTGGTGATGGAATGCCTGCTTGCTGAGGCACAGGTTATGAGCAGCTGGCAGCGCACCTGTAAATATAGAGTACTTCTTCATGGCAGTGAGCTTAGATGCCAACATGCAGTAATGGCACAGAGCTGGTCTATGTGTCTGAATCAACTACCCTGTTGTTGCTGGCAGACGGCATCCCTTGACCACTTTGTGCACAAGCACACAGTACAGCGCACAGACACACTGCAGATGTTGGCTGTGAGGCATGGCACAGATGTACCATCCCTGAAGCGCGTCAACAACATCATGACAGACCATACGCTCCATTCCCGAACCCACATTTTCATACCAGGTGCTCAAAACCTTTTGCAGATGGATGGGGGATGTGACAGGATTGTATGTTGCATATATATGCCATAACAGGCTCCCATTGAGTACTCTTGGGGCAGATGCTCTCAGCACCAGGCCTGTCGGCCGTACTGGTATAATTTCAACTGGGCGTCAAAGAGGGTAATGGCCTCTTGCTGTGTCATTGACAGACCACCTTGTACACCACTCATGGGCCATTCTGCTTTGACAATGACTGCAGTCAGAGACCGTACTGAATTGCAGTATCAAATAGTCAGCTTCTGCTTTTGCCCACTGGCAAAAAGGGACTTTGCAGTACTGCATGGTGCATTGCATCAGCAACAGCACCAACAGCATACCCCAAGAAGGCACAATGAGCAGCAGCAGCACCCGGGCCTGGGGCCAGTGAGCAGCCAGCACACTTGCAGTTTCAAGGTGAGCAGCTATGGCTCTGAATACATGTGCACAGCATCACCGGAATTCCACCTATCAGGAGTGTGAACGCAGATAAGTCGGTGTTGCGGCTCGTTTTACTTCTGCTTCAAACACCACATATACTACCTCAGCTTTCATTCTCCGTCTTCAGGCTGCTGTAGCTTGGGGTCTATTGCACGACTCGTCTGACACAGGTCACGTGCGCTGCTGTCACAAATTTGTAATGGATGCCTGCCTGTGCTGCACTGTATTATCGTGGAGACCAGTTGGACCTGCTTCAAGCCAAGCTGTGCCAGCTGTTGGGCCGCAGCTTGCACGTAGATGACTCCACGGCCAAGTTCTACCTGGAGGATGCTGGAGGTGATGTGAAGGCCGCCATGGAGGCATTTGGTGAGCCAGCAGACTGAGGCACGGCAGTGGGTTGTTGTTGCAGCTGGTAGTAATGCTCACTGACAGTCTTGCAGTTGGCTGGGTGGTTTGAGCCTTCTTTGAAATGATCATGCATACACCTTTACTGGTGATCCATTGTGCCTCACACCTTCAATCTTGCTGCACTCTTGGGCTGCTGCTGTGTGCTGGTACGTACCTGTTTTCCCTGCTGTGTGGTGTTCATGCTGCAGCTAATGATCTGCAGTGGGAGGGCACTACAGCTGGTCCCATCAGGACTGTGCCAGTGTCACGCTGGATACAAGGGGAAGCTGGCCTCTAGCTGGCTACAACAATGCACATGGGCTGAAAATTGGCCGCGTTATGACTCATGTCTGGAGGAGGCGATCGCCACTTATTGGATCAGGTGGTGCAGTATCAGAGACTCGGTTAACATCCCCTCTCCCCCCATGTTTAAGGCAACCAGCATGCAGCCTCTGGCAGTCTGTGCAGTCTGTGCTGGACAGACAGCAGGCGGGGGAGGGGGTGGGTTGACAAGGTAGGGTGTGCGCTGACTGTCAACCAGAGCATGGTGGTTGTGCTCTTTGGCAGTTGTGTAGTAAACTGCAGTAGAATAACAGCAGGAGTTTGGACCAACAAAATACACTTTCTGCGCATGTGGTCTTCATCACCCAGGGCTGGCTTGATTAGAAGCAGCTCTGCTGCACTGCCACCTGTGTGCTCTGCTGGCCCTTGCCACACGGTGATGCTTATTGGTGGATGACAGGCTGATGGCACGGTCTGAGCTGGTAGCTGCCAGGCTATGCGTGTACTGCTCTGGGGGTACTTTGAATTAGCTGGCTATGTCAGCCTCAAAGTGGCCCAATGTTTGTATCAGCATCTTATGGCACATACTCAGCATTGTGCAACAGCTGTTGTTTGGCATAAGAGCATCAGCTAGGCAACTTGGTTGCAATGTTAGTGTTGAGCCAACTGTCGACATCCAATATATGTTCCATGCATCGTACTCGGTTTGTTAGTAGATTCTTCTGTAAGTCAAATGCATCCCAAGTTGACTCTCGTGGCATCGTTGTTTGATGCTGGCAGTATTCTCCTTGATTAGTAGCCTTGTGCATCAACACCAAACTGATACTACATAATATCCTTGACATGAGCGGCTCATTTGCCAGCTCATTTGACATGTTGGGCTCAATCACTTGCACGTGTTCTGCGTGGCTGTTGTTCAGAAGGATCTGACTACTGCAGGCAATGGTCAGCAATCTTCATACATGCACATGGTGCGCACCATGGGTAAGCTACTGACTTGATGTTGGTAAGGTCCACGCTGCTGGGGTGATTTTTCACCTTTTCTTCTCCAACAAGCAAACTTCAAGGCTATTGAACAGGCATGCCTTGGAGCCTCCTGAGGCAGTGCACTGACATGTGTCCATCAGGGAGAGTCAACTTGATTGACTGGAACACGGTGGTCACCACAGTCCATGACGAGCTATGCCTTGGTGTTTACTGAATAGTCTGTGAATACAACCCCTATCATATATTAGACCTCTGAAGTCCTTGCTCAATTACAACTGTGTCTATGTCACACGTGCACATGATGCATTTGCAGTGGACTTCATGTGCTACACCGTGTTCTTGAGCTTCTTACACCACAGCGCTGCATGCACAAATGCATCCTTTACGTATATAAACGGCCAGCAGTGCTGACAAACAACAGACGCCTCACTGAGGCACCAGGTGGTGACCACCTGGTTACACACTCGCGTCCGAAAGATGTAAGCTGTACGACCCTTGGTAAGAGGACCGTCACGGTGTGCTTGAGGGCAGTTATCTTGTGCCGACACAGCCGGCTGTCAATGAGAAAGGAGCTGGCAAGAGACAAAACCCGTTGTGGCCAGGGTTGACTGCAACTTGCCGACCACCTTAGATCACTTTCATGCCCGCTCTTCTATTGTGCTTCATGCTGAAGTACTGCAAGGTTGCCATCGCCATGCCTGCTCCTGCTAGATATCTGATAGCATCTGTCTGTGACAGCAGCAGTGACAGCAGTGCCAGTGGACCCAGGGCGATGAGCAGCGTCAGCGGCTGAGGCTGCTGATCCCACAGGTACTTGCAGAACACACCATGCAGAGGCAGGGCCAGCAGCAACATGCCTCCGTTCAGAACCAGCCCGGTGTAATCACCATACTCCAAAGCCCAGCTGATCACCTGCGGATGTGACAGCAGCAGGGCAGTCAACTCAGACCTCAGATGGTCGCCGATGCAATATCATCAGCACGGTCCTTGCACGCAGCAGCATATACAGAAAGTATAACATGTCAATGCTCAACTGTCCGCCCTTTATCATCTTGCAACAGCTCAATCAATCCAGCCACTGATAAGGCCCTCAACAACACTATTTTCACAGTGTTGGAGGCCAAGTCAGGTTCCACACACTCTATGCGGCAGATCCTTGCCGTCCCTACCTGCACTGTGGCTGTTGTTGCCATGTAGCAGCTGACCGCCAGCACTGGTGGAAAATACCTCTGCCGCTCACCCAGGTGCCGCAAAAGCAATGGGTCCTGGCTCAGCATCAACAGCAGTGGGGCCAACATCAACATGGCCTCAGGAGCTCCACCTGGTACAACACAAGTATGCAGGCAGCAGGGTCAGCAGCTGTATGGCACTTCTTCATTTTCACTTGTTCAGCGACAAGGCATGTTGTGGATACCTGCAGCATATCACCAGAACTGCTGTCAACTGCGTGCCAACTCTGAGGTTGCATTGCTGCTGCCGGGGACTGCTGCTTTGCATTAATTGTCAGACGCAGCGGATAAATGAGTCGGCCTGTGCCATAATACACACAGGCTACAGGCTTGAGGTGGCCAATGAACCCAAGCACTCTGCTCAGCTGCGCAGACGCACCTGTCATGTAGATGTTGAGGTAGATACAGATGCCAAATGCCAGCAGTGTGCAGATATTGCCTGCAGTAGGTACCCATGACAGTCCTTCACGGGCCAGGCGCCTCATGGCAACACCAGCAGCACCCTCCAGGTTCATGGCCTTGCCAAGACTGCTCAGGACGGTGCCTGCGGCAGGTGGAGAACCACAGAACACTACTTGGCAACCTGAGCTGGACAAACATATCAGAGCATCAGGTCTTGGACGGGAGTGGACATGGGAGCTCAACAGGCAACCGATCCAAGCAACAACAGCAGTATGCAAAAACTGTGACAGATCTTTGATGATGTGCAAGTTGCTAGCCATTCATGTTTTGGCGCTGCTGCAAACCACAGGGCATGAGCACACCTACAATGCTGCGTCCCAAGGCCCCACCTGGCACCACGCCACAGAAGAAGTCTGGCTGATACGCCACGGAAGACTTGTGTGACCGGACAAATGGCTCTGTGCCTCCTGGGTAGCCACCTCCTGCCAGACATACAATAAAATCACACATAACAACTGCAGTAGTTGAATCAAGCGGCCCATGCTGCAGGGTTTCAGCCTGTGCCTGAGCATATGCAGATATCTCTGCAGCCAAGCATATATGCTGCCTACATTGCTGAGCCTGCAGAACACAGTGTGTGTGCTTGCCTCTGTAGCCTTTTGCAGCTGAATGATTCATGGCTGATTACGTGGTCCACATGCGCAACAACGGCGCCTGCCACAGCCAATTACCTTGTCTTGTCCCTTTGTCTGTTTGGCGCAATGCGGCACTCATCTTAAGCTTCAGGCTAAATGCCAGCAGCAGTGCCTGAGCTCCAAACACACCAAAAAGAGAGGCCTGTGTGGCTTCAAGGCGCTCAGCCTCAACATGTAGTGCTGAGTCTGGGTACAAGCGCCGGAATCTGCAGCACAAGTAACGGGGGGTGCCAAGCACTCAGTGGTGATCCAAGCAGCTTGATGCATTCCTGCCGGCTCTTCCACATCACACATGTGTTGTGAGGATCCTCAAGACCCTGCAATGTGAATGTCGCACATTCTGAGCCCAGGCGGATTGTGCATACACTGTACTTCACGTGTCTGTTTTGACAAGGGCGTTGTGAATGCCTGGACAGCACTGTACCTCTGTATCTCTGGCAGGGGTAATATTGACTGCAGCACCATGGTGACTATGAATGTGATGGCCCATGCAGCAGCCAGCATTGGCAGCCAACTGGGGCTGCCCAACAAGGGGTTCTGCAGCAGAGTGATGGATGCGACCACTATTATGGAGGTGGAAATCACCAGTACCTGCACAGCACAATGGAACAAGTATCCTGACCATGGCACAGCAGTTGCTGTTATCAACATGTGACATATGAATGCTGCAGCTGGCACCCAAACTCAAGCATCAGCAGCATCAGCAGTTGTGAATAGGCACATTGAACGCTTGACAGTACACAGGACCTTGAGGCACCAGTGGCGTCAGTGATGCGGCAGGGATGTTGGTGCAGGATATATGTTGCCTATGCAGCTGTGCATTCAAGCACCTTCGCATGTCCCCAGCACAGTGCATCCTACAGCTGCAGGAGGTTGTATAAGCTGCAGCACCAGCACAATTCCAACTCACTTGTAAGATCCACTGGCCAGGTACAACCTCCAGTGCTAGGTAGTCTCCAACCAGCCAACCCACAGCAGCTGCAACCAGTAGCCGGACAGCAGCAGACCTGGTACCCGGCACAGCTCCAGACATGCCCAGCAGCCCTATCCCGGCTGCGATCATGAGCAACCATCGTGGCCAGTGTTCTCGGCGCCCTAGGCCGCTGCCCCAGATAGCAACATCATCCGCATCATGCATTGGCACATGACGCTCATCCCAGAGGCGTGGGCAGAGCGCAAAGGGAAGCTGTGGGCAGGCTGCACCGCCCACCCGAGGCAAGGGCGGCTGGAGCAAAGCCAAAAGCAAGCCGCTCACAGCAACCATCACCACCAATCGGACTGCGGTCTGCAGGAGCAAGATACAAAAACAGTTAACATTTGTAAAAGATCAGAAGGCAGCCTCCAATCTGCCTAGACAACACAACACAACACAACACAACACAGGTTTTGAGGTTTCCTCCATGGTAAAAGTAAGCTGCAACTTGTGTGTTATGTACAGCTGTTCCAGTTTGTACCATGTGCTGCTGACTGCCTTGTTGGCTGTACCAAGCACCTCCTACCTGGTTGTGTGAGTAACATGTGACCACCAGCGGTAGCACTGCTGCAGCTGCCACCATGATGAGCACACCCAGCAGCACCCCTTCATGAGGCCGTCCCAGCACAGCCCATTGCACGACATCAAACACAGCAAAGCGAGCCAAGGCAACAGCTACCAAGGTCACAAGGACATGCGCCAAGCCCTGCCAGGCCCTGATCCGCACTCGCCGCTTCCCATGCTCTACTTCATACATGTAAACAGGCGCACCAGCAGCCAACAGGAGCACAGCAGTGGGCAACACCAGGTACGCTTCAGGTACCACCAGCATGGACAGCTTTGCAACATACAATGTGCTCACAACCCAGGAAGCCCAGCGTGGCAGAGCCCAGACAGCATGCAATGCCTGACAAGCAGCAACACCGGCAACGCTAGTGGTGATCACCAGGTATGCTGGGTACATTATTTCAGAGCCTGGTTCCTCATGATGGTGTGCCCCAAACATCTGCTCCTCCAGGACACACACCAACTCAGCCTGAACGAGCATCAACACACCAACAAACTGCC
Source organism: Coelastrella sp. MACC-549 (assembly GCA_018290735.1). Classification (NCBI taxonomy): domain Eukaryota; kingdom Viridiplantae; phylum Chlorophyta; class Chlorophyceae; order Sphaeropleales; family Scenedesmaceae; genus Coelastrella; species Coelastrella sp. MACC-549. The sequence continues at coordinate 193,098 of JABEVS010000004.1, forward strand.
TGCCAACATGCGCAAGCACAAGGCCAGGAACAATGAGTGCAGGCAGCAATGCAGCCATTGCCAGTTTGCACACAGTGTGCAGGTGCACAAAGCCAACCTTCAAGTCCAGGAACCAGAAGTGGTGATGCACCACCCAGCCGGCTGTCAAGAATGCCCCCAGCACAAAGATGCTGTACTCCTGGAGGCTCCTGGAATCGTAGTAGAGGGCCAGGCCACATGCAGCCACCATGGGTGCAGGAAGCCAATGAAAGGGTATGCCCACAGCTAGGCTGCCGGCTGTTGTGCACAGCAACAGGCAGCTGCCTGCGACTGTCACGTCCATGGCTGTGCCCAGAACCCTGGTCATGTGTGCAAGACCCAGCAGCAGCAGGCCGACTAATGCTCCCGTGATGGCGACGTAGTTCCAAGGTGCTGGCAGCTTGATGAATGGCATGAATGCATGGAAGACGACTCGGCCCTCAAAACCTGCATGGAAATGGCAGGGAGCAGCGTAAGTGTCTGATGAGCTGTGGGCAGGAGGAGGCATCCTGTCGGTAAATAGCATTGGTAGGATCAAAAGGCATAGCAGCTGGTTGACTCCAGTTCTGCACATCAATCTTAGAGTCCACTGCCGTGTGCGCACCTGCCAGCAGCCCAAATGCTGCAGATACCAGCAGCAGCCGTGACAGACCCTTGATGTACCGGGGTGGCATGGGCAGCCACCACAGCCCATCAGGTATGCTGGCCAGGAACGCAACAGGTGCACAACTCAAGATCAGCAGGCTCCAAAAATGAAGCCAATTGTCGAGCACAGCCAGGTGGATGGCAAGATATGAACTGGCGGGCATGACCATCACAGATACAGCCAGCCAGAAGGCATCAGTCTTGCTCTGCGGCAGCACAGTACAGGTGTCACTGAGTTCTGTTGACTGCAAGATGTTGTGATCAGCAGTCCAGCTTATCACCCTAGCACAATGCACAAGCAGGTAGCAGTACCCTGAGTCTGCTGTTGAGTGATACCAACCCAATGTACTTCCTGCAACTTGCCTGCACAATCGCATCTGCAAAAGTTGCTGTCTTGCCACCGATTGCCCGTGCAGCCTTGGACTGGTGGAAAGACGACTCCAGCGGCCGACCAAGTGCGTAGTACAAAACACAAAGGACGGCACAGAGGTAATATGGTACGTCCGACAGGTCTGCCAGGGCTGCTATGCCTACTGCCTGCATCACTGCTGCTACTGGTAATGAAGCTGTCAGCACCTGGCGCTCAAAAGCAAACACTACTGCTGGGTATTGCATCTGTATGAACCTGAACTGCACTGTGATCCACATGCCTGTGACCATCAACAGGGCCCCGGTCATGAGAATGATTAGAAGGGACAGCGCTGCTGGTCGATTCTGAAACGTATACATGATGTTCAACAGTACACCACCCTGAGCGAGTAGCAAAGTGCCCCAACCCTGCAAGCGTCAACAGCGGCCAGAGCTTAGTGCCTGTCAAGACTGGCTCTTGACATGTAATACTGCTGCAGGATGTTGAGCACCAAGGACCCCATTGCCTGAGAATGAATATTGCTGTCTCCTGCTGCTGCAGGCTGATGAGGAGCATTGACTTGCTCTGAAAATGCCTAGCGTCACATACCACTGTGAAAGCTCCCTCCCGGTACTGCATGGCATCCATGATGTACCACAACATTGTGCCAACAGTGAAGATGCCCATCACCACTCTGCCGCCCATTCCAGCAGCAACAAACAGCGCCGGTACAAGAGCCATTGCCACCCTTCCATTGTACTTGAAAGGTCCAGGGGCGAACCTCACCCCTGAACTTGAGGAGGACATACGATCTGTACTCAGACAACTAACTGCTGCTCCTTGTCTATCAGCAGCCCCATGCCGACTCCTGCCCTTTGGTTAGTTGCCGGATCACTTGCTGACAGCGCAGTTCGCTGCACAAGACCTCAAAACCTGGTTTGCCACAACAAATACTGGTACTGCCCACTAGAGTATGGGTGTAATGCTTTTTCAACGGGCCAAGAGTCAGCCTTGTTTCAGTGTATATACAACGTGAAAGAACAGCGATGTAAGAGTGTACAAGCGAATGGATGCACGAGGCGCGCCTGAAAGCTGCTGGGGGTGTTGTGTTCAGTTGCAAGTTAGCCGGGGATCTGCAGCGGTCACAGGTGCCCTATATTGTGGCTTCAAAGTAATGCATGAGAGCCACTTTCGATCCTCGGAGTATCATTGAGCTGAGCAACGTGTCCCTGGCTATAAGTGACAGTCTCACGGTCGTGCCGGAACAGATCGCCAAGCAACGTTTCCAAGCGTCAACGCTACCCACAGTGACTGCAATTGGGCGCTCACCGTTTGCGTCAGGTCTAAACAGCTTCCCTCGCCAAGTTCCAAGGCTTCCCAGAAGGGCTTCAAGAGAGTATAGATGAACGGTGCATGCAACATGTCCTATTGAACATACTGCATACTGAGTTTTGCATCAAGAGCCAGTAGAATGGTTGCTGAAGCTCAAGCAGGCTGGAATGTGAAGCAGGTACTGTACTGCTTCAGGGGCAAGCCAATTGAATACCAACAGCTGTAGGCTTGCTGTCCTTCCTAGGGCCTACTGCGATTTCTGGAAAACATGCACGCGCGTGCTGCAGGCTCTGAGCGCCTCTTTGCAGCTACTTGAAGATGTGGAACATCAGGTTAAACATTGCATTGGACTAAGAGAAGATGTATCCATATCCAACATCAATGAAGAACAACTACCAGCGGTGCCTTCAGCGCTCCTTTTCACCCTTGATGTGAGATGTCAGCTACTGAACAAGTTGTTTTCGGACGATCCAGTGCTCGACATAAAAAGAAGCTGTACCTTTGTGTGCCAGGTTAGGGCGAATGCCAGCTGTGGCTGTGGTCTCAGGCTACTTATTTGGCACTGAAGCAGTTACTACTGGAGTGTCCCTGCAGGAAACCATGAAGGTGGTCCAGCAGCTGAGAGAACAGTTGCCCTTGAGTGCGTGCACGTCTATGATAGCAATAGGAACTGCAGCAACAGGGACTGCAGCTCAAGAAACGGTCAGCAACGGGCACGATAGAAATTGTGACAATGACAGTGAGAGTGAGGCTGTAGCTTTGCAAAGACCCCGCAGTCAAAGAGCCGAGCAATGTGGTGCTGCCAGACCCAAGTCGAGCCAACCGCCGTGGTTAGCTCAAGCTGCAGCACAGCAGCATAAGGGCCGCACCCTGCGTCAAGGCAGCTGTAGCTCTGCACCAGCTAAAACCAGGACAACTTCACAGGCTCTTACATCACCGATAGTCGGCAGCAGCAGCTTCACACACCGTCTTGATGCAGCAAGGAGCTCACTTTTCAGTAGGGCAGCACCACAACAAGCTACAGCACATTGGCTGGCTAACAAGGCGCGACAACAGCAGCAAGCTGCAGCAGCTGCACAGCAGGAGCTGGAGAAAGAGCGGCAGCAGTTGTTGAGACTGCAAGTGAAGCAGCAGGCTGCTGTAACAGCACACTTACAGGTGATGTGTATACCTTTGCTGAGTGTTCTCAGCTCCTGGGTGCTCTCTCTGTGTGCGTTGCTGGGATGCCTGCTGCGTTATGGCATGACGTCCAAACGAGCCAGCCAGCATGTAGAAGGGGATCTGTTATATTCCTGCTCACATGCACCTACACCTTGGTCTCTTTGCTGCTGTTCTTGCTGCTCACAGGCAATGCAGGCCATCCAGGGCCTGGTTCGCTTCACTAATGAACTGCAAGCCCTTGCGATATCACAGTCTCATTGGGAGAAGTATCTATCAGCAATAAAGGGTGGCCTGGAGACATGGGAGCAGCCTTTGCCACTGTTACAGTGAAGCAGTCAGTGATATGATGGCCAGCATCTTGCCACAGCAGTATAGTTGCCACCCCCAAAATTTTCCCTAGACACAGTCATTACCCTTGGCCTTTGCCACCATGGATGAGCTTGCCCTGCATATGTTGCTGTTATCTGGCAGCAGCAGCAGCAGCAGCATATGCGAATGTATGGTGCACAAAAACAGCGGAAGAGGTCCAAGGGTTTGTCAGCTGGCATGCGCACTAACAGTCCCAGTCCCTGTGAGCCTGACGTATTGTGACTAAGCCCTACCCGGCAGCAGAAAGCGTTCGCCTTATTGTTGATAAGCGTCTTTCAAGCCTTCTTGCTGAAGCACCGAGCATGCCTAAACTTCAACTGCTGGCACAGGCATCCGCCAATCTCGGTACCACGCTCGTCAAGCTCTCCTAAGCTTTTGGTTAGCATGCACTTGCAAACATCAAAACGATGCTGTTGCGCTGTTGCAGAGCGTCCATATGGACACGCACAACGCTGGAAGGTGCGCCAGATAGGGTGATGCACGCAATCGTCTGTGCAATGCAGATTGACGGCAACGGGCTTTGTTTTGGTTGGATATCGGTACATGGAGCTTGCTTGGATGAAGTGCGTGCTTTGTCTACTCACAAGGCAGCAGGGCGCCCTGCAGCTGAGTTGACAGCAGCAGCTGCTGCAGCCACTGGTTGGCAATTTGTGGGAGACAACGAATAACTGTTTTCGCCAGGGCTGGGCTAATGCCATGATGTCTATTGTTTGCAGGTGTGTTGTGCGTTTTGGAGCCGTGAACCAGATGCTTTGGATGCCCAATGGGAAGCAGAGGAGCAGCTAAAGAGACAGCAACTGCAGCAGGTATCTGGCCCCTCATAATCCTACCATCATTCATCGTAACAATTGTATTGAGCGAGTCGTTGATGTAGTCAATCACTCATGCTTCATGTCAACGACAGATAATAGGTTCTGCATGCATTTCCATCACTGCATGGCGGTCAAGCCCAGGTGTCAGCAGTGGTTCAGCACTTTGTAGCTTACGCTGCTCTGCCATGGTTCATTGGCAGAGTTGCCGAGTTGCATGACAACAAATATCAACAACTCACACTGTCTGCTTAAGCATACGGCCCCTGCACTTACCTACCGCCATGTGCAGCGGGAGTCCTTGTGTCAGTCTGCTGCTGAGGCTGCCTGGCGCCAGCAAGTAGACCAGGTGCATCAGCAGCTGCTTAATCAGCAGAAGCACAAAGCAGCGCTTAGATCCCGCCTGCAGCAGGATGCACAACGTGCAAAGCAGGAGCAGCTGCGCCGCATTGCCCCTGTGGCAAAAGCACGTGCCAGAGCCAGGGGGGTGGCAACACTGGGCCTAGACCCCGAGATACTTTCACTGAGTGAGAAGTTTGGCAGGATGTCACAATTGGTGGATGAAGTGCAGCAGCAGATGGAGGCTCGATACGGCTTAATGCAGCAGCAGGATAGCATGTACCCGGCAAGCAGCGGCCCAGCAGCTGTAGGAGCCTTTGCCGACTCGCAGTATGATACACTGCTGCAGCAGCGTAGGCAGCAAGGACAGCTACCTGATCAGCAGCAGCAGCAGCAGCAGCGTCGGCAGCAGGTGCTGCAGCAGGTTGTACAGCAGGAAGGGTTGCCTGGTGTCTCAGACGCTTCGCAAGCTGTGTCACAAGCTGCTGAAATCACCAGCTGGACCTTCATGCAGCAGCAATCGCAGCCGGCATCCGGAGGGCCAGCAGCACAGGCAGCTGCAGGATTCCACCAGCTGGCAGTGCAACCTGGCGGCTGGCAACAGCAGCAGCAGACGTTGCTCCTTCAGCCACCAGGTGCTCGTCAGCTGTCTGCAGCAGCTTCTGCACACAATGGTGGGCAGCGTCAAGGTCAACAGCAGCAACTTTTGACCAGGACCAGGCCAGCTCAAGTGTGGACTCAGCCGCTGAGGCTTCCTAACCCACTTCAGCAGCGGCTGGTGCCCTCTCAGCAGCAAACCCAACAGCAGCACCCACAGCCGCCCCAGGCAGTGGGACAGGCCAATCAGCACATCATACCTCACCACCACCACCAGGAGCTGAGTCAGATTCAAGCTCAACAACAGTGGCGTATGGTGCAACCTTTGCAGCAGCCAACCTTGCGGCAACAGCAGCAGCAGTCTCAACATCAGCAATGGGGTGAAGTTCAACGCTTGTAGACAAACTGTCCAGCCAATGCAGCACCAGGACTCAGCAGGCTGGCAGTATGAGCGGCATGCGTTAACATTCGAACGCTACAGCAGTCGGGCCTGCAACATCCAGCAGCTCTCAGCGGTATATGAGCCAGGGTATAGCATTTGCGGGCGTTGTTTGTCCACACGATGGCCCTGACAACTTCCCTGCCAGGGTTAAGCTGGCTATTGCCATAGTATGGCACCCGTGTGGTCCTACTACTCTGTAACCAGTGCCCCTCCTGCCCTGTAACTCAGGGGCATCCGTTTCCTAAGCCTTGTGTTGAATCCATTATTCAACTCAATATTTGCAGATGCCTGCTGTGAATGCCCAGCAGGCAATCATGTAAAAGAAATCAAGCCATGCAGCAAGTTGAAATGCTATGGCAAATGCGCTGACATGCGTTGGGGGCGCCACCCTGTGTGCCTGCATGGGCTGTCCTGGCTGCCATACCATGCATTTAGCTGCCACCGACGTCCCACACCAAGTTTTACTTGAGTTTACTTGAGCACTTCCAGTCACCTGATGACCACGTCTAACATGGTCATCAGGTTGTGCACAGCTATCAGCGATAGGTCCAGCACCACCGCCACCGTGCTCTTGACTCTGGCACGTCCATCAAAACCCCGCTTGTTGAGACATATCCTGACTGTAAGACTGCAACATAAGGTGAAGATTACAGGCTAGCCAGAGCAGTGTAATGATAGGGATAGGTAATAACATGCAACTATGCAATGATCACATGACAAAGGCGATCAACAACAGAGGTACTGGCCAGGCACCTATGCTGTGGATTGACCGGTGGCAAGCAGTATATTGGGTACAGTTGCATCGCTTTCATGTAAAAGAAATTTAGCCATGCAGCAAGTTGAAATGCTATGACAAATGCGCTGACATGCGTTTGGGGCGCCACCCTGTTGGCCGCCTGGGCTGTCCTGGCTGCCATATGATGCATTTAGCTGCCACCAAAGTCTCACACCAAGTATTACTTGAGTTTACTTGAGCGCTTCATGTGTTGTACTAGGGGAGGGAACTTCTGTTGTGCCAGTTGTCTGTACACATGATGCCTTTGTGGGCCTCTCTTCTGTGGTTGCTCTGTAGGATAAGTCCACAGCCAAAACCGATCAGCCAGTGTTCTGCGTCATCCAGCTGTCTCTTGGTGGCTGCTGATTTTGGCACTGACACTTCCAATACAAGAATTGGGCCATGCCACTGTCAATCCACGCTGTGCTGTGTTGAGTGCTCTCCATTTAATGGATGAGTGAGAGCACCGTGCTTTGATGAGTGAGTGGTGACCGTTCATTGGTTCACAATGTTGAAAAACTTGTTATCACGCTAGCAGCGATGGCGGTGCACGCGAAGCCGCGTCCTTCACATCATCGGGGGGTAATGTACATCGTTCACCACCAAATGCATGGAAAAGCTACACCCACGTGTCACCGGTGGTTGTACAGCCTAAGTCCGGGTGGTCAGTTGCACAAGAGCTGCCCTTCTCAATATCTGTCAAAAGCTTTACTGCATGTAATGATTACCTTCTTGGTGTATTTGCAGTCCCGATGTCAACCTCTGATTGTACTGATTGTCGTCTGCATTACAAGTCCACTTCTATCACAAAGAGCCTTTTGCAGATGAAGTGACCAGAATTCACAGGTGCTTTATTGTCTATGAAAACAATCTCCGCCAGCAGTGAGGATTGCCATTGGCAGGAAGCACTTGGTTATGGCAAAGGTCTGGATTTCCTGTGTCCCTGAGTTTGCAGCAGGAATCACAGTCAAGAAACCTCAATATATGAGCTCCGGCTTTGTCCAGGCTGCTGTATTGCGCGTTAGCCATATCAGCTGAATATGTGCATCTCCAAGTCATCCCCTCTCCTGCTGCTCCTGCACCGTAGGCTACCCTCCTGTATCGGCTCTAGGGGGGATATCCCGGTAGGACACAACCTTGAGGACTTCTAGTGTTTTATCGAAGTCATTCCTATGGAATACGCCATGGGACTAGATTCTGCGGCAGATGGGGGTGAAGTCGCTGCACAGGTTATTACTAAACACTTGGCTGCGCATACAGGTTTTTGTCAGGTGGTTGTGAGAAACATATGCTGCATTTGCCAGGCTCTCGAATGGATGCATTGCTATTGATTGCTTAAACCATTCTCCTGCTGATGAGAACACAAGACTGCATTGCTCAGCTAAACGCTGCTGTGCGTGCCGCAAAGTCACAATTATTGTGTGGATATTCCCACTTAGCGGCTTTCTTAACAGCATCTGCTGTGCTCGGGCTGCAGATGGATCTGGCCGCCGTCAGAACCGAAGTACAAGCCAGAACTCAGCAAGCTGCCAAGGAGGAGTGCATGTGCCAGACACCAATGCTCGGCACACCTGTCATTCTGTCAGGTGTGCTCTGTCTTGAGATGCCATCTGCCTCCTTGTTAATGCTATGAGAGCAGTGAGCCTAGGCTATGTTACTAGAGATGTGTCCACACTATGGCTCACTGCTCATCAGTCAGACAACTTGTCTGTCTTTGGCTCAGCTGGCTCAGCTGCCTGATAAGCCAACCTGACATCCTGCTGTACAGTCATCAGTCAAGACGCCGCCCTCCTCACCCTGTGTTGTTTGACACCTGCTGAGCAGGCGGAACAGCACCAATTACCTGTCACCAACAGCAGCCTGCACCAGGTGTGGCCAGACAACCTGGGCCACCTCTTTTCTCCGCACCCAAATTTATTCAGAATCCCACATCCCACTTCAAGCAGCAAACAGCAGTGCCATCTGTACCTCTGCACAGCCACCCAAAGACGCATAACCTTTCCCAAATGGCAGCTGCTGTCAAGGAGAGGCCAGCGCTTGCAGCACCTGCTGAGCAAGAGCAGTGTTCAGAGTACCAGTGTAATGCAATACTCTACGGCGACCAGCACTTTGACGTGCATTCTGGGGGGCCAGGTGCCAGCGGGTTGGCTGCTCTGACAGCAGGAAGAGGCCACACCAATGGCGCCCAAGAGCGTCTGCAACACCAACAGCCACAGCTGGTTGAGAGAATCAGTGCTGCTCAAGCAAAAGCAACATCCCTTGATGGTGGATTGAGGTTTCAGCTGAGTCAGAACAAGTCAATTACAACACTTTCTGCTCATGCAGCCCCTGTTGGTATGAACACCAAGCAGCCAATGTCAAAAACTGGGAAGCTGCCTGTCAGACACACCAGCCCCGTGCATGGCCACCCAAAGGGGCAGAATCCCTCACGTGCAAGGATTCTGCAGGCACATGCTGTCAAGAAGAGGCCAGCACCTGCACCACCTGCTGAGCAGCAGCCTGTCAAGCGCCAGCACGTCACAGAACCCCACAGGAAGCAGCAGTCTGCTAGACAGCCGGGAGGAGCAGGGGCCAGTACAGCAGGTAGAGGCAGGACCCCACCGCGGCGCAAGTCCCGGCACCAGTCACACATGACTGAGAAGATCTTCCCTGTCAGCACATGCCACCTGGACACACCAGCAGCTCTTGGGCATGGACCAGGCATACAGCTAGGTGGAAACAAGTCACCTACAAGGCCACCTGTTTATTCGGCTACTTCTGACGCCTGGAATGGCACTGGCACCAAGCAGCAAGTTTCACAGGAAAGGCAATTGCCTACTGACCGCTTTACAGCGAGCTCCCCTGCACAAAATGTGCAGCCATTGTGGCAGCAGCTCAGCAGAAGAAGTGTGCAGGAGATGAAGCCTGATGAAAAGGCGTCATCTGTGCAGCAGACTGCTGGCAGTAGACCTAGCTGGGGTCTATTGGCAACCACAACAGCTATAGGTAGAAGCAGTCTGCATGCTACAGCACCCCAAATGAAGGCCACATTTGGCATCAATTACCTGCCCCAGGTACCATCAACAGCTGGTGGCAGCACGCACAATATCACGGCAGCAAGCGCTGCAGCTGCTGCTGGACTGAATTGCAGAGCCCAACTCCGCAGCAACAAAAACTACCTGCAGTTTGAAGAAATTGAAGAGGGTGAGATCCTGCCTGGGCTTGATGATGGTGAGGGTGGAGAACGACTGCATCCTGGTCCTGGACCACAGGGAAAAGCTGCTGTCTCTAGGCCACGACAACACACCAGGCAGCAACACAAGCCAGCTGGGAGGATCAGCAAGCCTGCACGAGGTGTTCAAGATGGCCAAACTGCCAAGAAACAGCGAAGGCAGCAGCGGCGGCAGCAGCAGCGCAAGCAGGCAGCTGTTCCATGGGTACACACCAAAGAAGCACACCAGCCCCCACTGCACCAGCAGCCAAAAGGGGTGACAGCGGCAGTGCAGCAGAGGTTTGCAAAGAAGATGACCAAGTTGTCAAAGCCAGCAGAGCCAGCCCACAGCAGCACGGCAGGCCCAAATCACATCAGTACGGGGACCAAGAACAAGGTGAATCCTTCGGGATTGCTGCAACAGCAGCAACAGGGATCCGTGGGCTCTGTGATGCTTGTATATACTGACAGTGGTATTGACAGGGAGAAGCATCCAATAAAGGAAATGGCCAGCAACAGCAAACTGTCTGTGCCAGTTCATCAGCAGCCTCAGGCTACACTGGCAGTGCATACTGCAGACAGCAACAAGGAAAGCCAGTCAGCAGTACATTCACCTGCTGGCAGTGCCAGCAGCACGCAGCAAGACAGAGATGCAGCACATCTGCTTCAATCTCCTGTCACAGCAGCCCCGGAAACCTCATTCAACCATTGGATCTTGGACCACCAGCCTGGCTACAAAGAGTTTTGTTTTAGTTTAGCATGAGTCGCATGCTAAACCAAGAGACCTCCCGATGATCATCGGTCAGCAGCAGTATCAGCAGAACCAGAAGCAGCTCATCTTGTGGCACAGCCTGCAGTGATTATGGCGGCAAATGCTGCAACTGATCATGGCTGCAAACTGAGACTGTGTAAATTTGGGGCCAGTTCACAGTGTGTGAGGAGTGCAGTTGGAGTCTGAAGACCTTGCCTCACAGCTCACCTGAGCGTGACAGGCACTCCAGTCTGCTGCCAGGCACTGCTGAGCTCCTGCCAGTGCAACAGCAGCTGGAGCCATCGATCCTAGGAGCTCTCAAGCATCCGTGGGCTGCAAATGTAATGGCTGCAGAGGAGGACCCTCAGTGCAGTGCTGTCAACACGCCTCTTGCAAGGCATTATGATGATGAAATCATAATCATCCGTTGGCCGGCCCTCGTGGGTCACAAGTGATCTCCCCATGAGCAACTGTACATAACTTGGTTGGCTCCTACGGGGTGCACCTCAGGGGCCAGGTTCAACCATGGTATGGTATGGTATGGTATGGTATGGTATGGTATGGTATGGTATGGTATGGTATGGTATGGTATGGTATGGTATGGTATGGTATGGTATGGTATGGTATGATACCAACAAACATCATCAGATGATCACTGACTCACTTTGGATCAGCGCTGCAGGACCCTGCAGGATGGATTTGTGCAGTAGCACTACAACAGTGCAGTCTGGCTGCACAGTGATCTACTTGCATTTTCCATCTTCCCTAGGAAAGATGGAAAATGCAAGTAGATCACTGTGCAGGCACACCCTGCACTGCCTGCTGAGAGCAAGAATAGATGCACATGGAAGTCACTTGCAGCTGTGTGCCACACAGCTGGGGCCCTACAGGAAATCAATACATCTCATTGCCGAGCTGCTCTAAGCACTGGTAATATACCAACAAGGCCCTTAAGCATTCAATGGCTATTTGCACTCAGCTGGGAGTTTGGAATGCCACGAGGGAGTCACTGCGTGGCAGCGTTTGATTATAGTAGGCACCTGGTGCCTTCCTTGTTTCTGGAACAACACTATGAGAGTCCGTGTTGGACATTGGCAGCGTGGTGGTGACTGGTTAGGTCATGAACTATCTTCGAAAGGCAATGTCAGTTTCTGAGCGTCATTGCTTTAAGCACGAGTGATTCTCGGATAATTGTTGTCAGCAGGCCGCCTGGCACAATACACTGACATGTGCTGCAGATGGTGCTGCTCACGTATTGCTGATAGTACTACTAGTACTGTAGTATGCAGTACTAGTGCTAATACTGCTCAATCAATCAACCAGTTGCTGGGACTCAGCTGAGGACGCTGGTTTGATGCAATACCTTTTGATGGAGCATTGTGGACCAACACTCTGCACTGATGTGTAGTCCCCAAGGGGGGAGGGGGGAGGACATCTGCATGCATATCTAACAGCATGATACTTGTAGTATTCAATCATGTTCGGAGAGTGACTGTCGGTTGCGCCAGCTGCAAAACCGCCTCTTCTTATTTCCTGAGCTGTGCCCTGGTGACTATTGGCTGTGATCACACGAAACTCACCTTGCAGCCATTAGCTTGGCAACTTGGAGCCCCAGCTGAGAAACCAACTTCTAGGCTAGCTGCGAGGTTGGTGAAACTGGGGTCACGTCCGTAGGATGAGACTCTCACTAAGACACATCGGGCCCAGAAGGCTTTTGTCCGCCGCGGGCTGAGCTGGCCGGCTGGCCCAGTGACTGGGCAACATATATGTATTGTCTGCTAGACTTTGCCACTGGCTAGTGTCCTGCCAACTGACTGGCAGGTGCACCTGCCAATAAACCACAGTGCCGCCGCAGAGGCCTGCAAGGACTTTTTAGAATCGAGCCGTGTGCCAATAGAGATCGATTTTCCTCCAGAGGATAGATCTGTCATGAACTTCGGTCAGTGTCTGATCGTCGTAATGATAATAAACAGTTATTTGCAGCTTGACGACCACCAGCGGATTCAATGTACTTTGGGAGAAAGCGGGTGTGCATGAATTGTTACAAAAAAGCTCGGGCCGAGCTCGATTGTGAAGAGGGGAGTTCCCACCTTTGAACCACCCGGTGAACCTCGGAGAACCCTTCCCATACAATGCCGAGAGCCAAGACCTCCGTGGAGTCCTAGTGGGGACATTTGACAAGGGTGACTAAGTACATTCTCAAGCCACTTGCGATCCACGCCCCAGGAGAGTCGGGCGCTTGGGTAGGAGCACATTGCCGCCCGGTTTACACCGGCCGGTATCCTGGAAAAATCACGGAGATACAATTGTGCGCTTAAGGTCTGAACTTCCGACATAAAGCTTGAAATGCCTGGAACTTAACCAGAAGACAGCGGGCAGCTGCCTCCCTTAGGCAAAGCCTTACGACCCCCGGCCAGTGTCTGGCATGAAACAGAATTCTTTACGCGCCCCCCGTCTGCTTCACTTCGTGAAGAATCTTGCACGGGAATGACCGGGCTCACACAGGCCCTCCCGTGCCGCTTGCGCCGCATCACAACCTAGATAAATACACAACTAACACCAAGTTTGCTTACGAGCAGGTGTCCTGGCCGCGTGCGGCAGCAGGACACGTCCGTACGCAGGATGGGAAACTTCCCTGCAACCTGTGCGATCCTCGCGTTACAGGTGCAATACTGCAATGTGTGCAGTTTTACCTTATCTTGACAGAATGCAGGCCGTCAGATTCCTCCATATAACTGTCACCGCACCGGTACTGCTGCAGCGCACCCGAGCTTTCGCGTTGGGAGGGGGGCGCGTACACATAATATTTGGAAACTGGGTGACTGACAAAGCATCATTCTTACAGACCATGATACAACCGTTGTGACTGACTGGTGACCGGGGCTGCCCGTACTGGCAGTACTTCAGCAACAGTACTAACCAGTAGGTCTTATATATAAGACCTGAGCAGCGGAGTTGGCTGGCCCTCAGGAGGCCACACCCCTGTAACAGGAAGAAACAAAATGATGAAGGCCATTGGCAAAATAGTTCACCATTGACGGCCACACAGCTGCCACCGGCACTGACATTAACAGCATGCTCAGGCTGGTGCCAGCAAAGCGGATCCGACAAATAGTTTACCATTGCACATACAAAAAAAAACCAGTACACTGGGCCTCAGCTGCAGTTGTTGCAAGCTTAAGATAATATGTAACAATTCTATCAAAAAGTAGCAATGAGTCAGTTGCTCCCAGCCAGCTGTGACATTGCCAAGGCAACATCACCTTGACTCCCGTACAATGCAACCCAACAATCCGATAGACCCTCACTCATGGGGCTACCATCGACCAGTAAGATGCTGCTGGTATATGTGCCGTCTGATGACAGATTGAGTGCATCATAACACACAGCTGTCTCAACTTCATGAAGTGTCCTCTTCTGACCAGTAGTGGCACTGCCAGCAGCTGTGTCAGCAGACTGGTCAAGATGCTGCTGATGTATCTGCTGCAGTGTTGTCTCTAATACCTTGCATTGCAGCTGCACTGCCTCACTTAGGGCATCTGTAGCTGCAACAAAGCTGGCATGTCTGCCAATGGCGAGCGGGCTGGGCTGGCAGGTCACTCCTGCCTGCTGCAGCAGACACCGCAAGCACAGCAGTATAAACACGTCAACAGACACGACCAGCAAGCAGTGTGCAGTTTCTCAGGCTGTTGCCTGCAAACTCACAGGATGAGATCACAGTCTCAACTGCTTGGAGAGCTGTGCACCTGAAGGGACATGATGCTCTACACTAAAAGATTGTGTCCCGTACTGAGAGCTTAAGTGGGTTGGACATAAAAGTGTCCAACCCACCCCTGGACATCTAGCTGCCTGACTGCCAAGTATGTGATGCGTCTGCTCTTTGCAGCCATTACACCCGTGGAGCAATCCCTGGGTACGCTATGTGAGCACGTTGAGTGAGCACGTTGAGTGAGCACGTTGAGACGTTGAGATGAGTTGACTGCAGCTTGCAACACTACTCACCCCGCAGATGCCTTGAACAGCCAACAGCAACAGGTGCTGCAGCAGATGTAGCCTGTCCTTGTTGATGGTTGACAACTTGACATGCAGCAGCTTGCTGCTGAACCACAAAAACTCCACAACATCATTGCTCTGTGTGTCGTGGACATCATCAGCAGGAGGTCGAAGCTGCACCCACACTGGCCTTTTGTCCCCTTGGCCTAGCAGCTGCACAGCTGCAGTCATATGTGACAGCTGAGCTTGCTGGCCAGGTGCCCTGGTGCCAGCAAATGGTGTCTTTACAGCTGTCACAATGAAGCACATGTTGTGGACCAGTACAGCTGGTAGATGTTGCAGTACTGCACTGGGCCCTTGCAGAAGCAGCAGTCTCTGGTGTCTGGTGTGCCGTTGCTCCTGCCTCTGCTGCTGTATTCGCTGTTGCCCTTGACATCTGCTCACTGCAGCATCAAGTGCTGCGTCAACCACAGGTTGATCTGCAGTAGCCGCCAATGCAGCAGAGGCAGCCACAGCAGCAGCATGCCAATCTGCGTCTTCCTCTGCCTCTGAGTCTGCAACCACCATGTCCTGCTGATGACCATCATACATAACGTAATCACCTCCACCACCACCACCATCATCATCATCATCATCATCATCATCACAGGGTGTGGGTGGTATAACATCTGCATCAGTGAAGCTTGTGGGACTGGGAGGCAGATCACTGCCGCCACCAACAGCAACCTCATGTGTCACCTGCTGACTGTGGTCCTGCTGCTTCAGCATACCTGTCAAAGGTGTGTGAAGATCACCTGCAGGATGCCGCCCTTGTGCATCTGCATGATGCCTCAGTAGATCATCCTCAACAGCTGCTGCTGTGGCCTTGGCCGCTGCTGAGCAGTGCAGAAACAGCTGTCGAGTGGACACGCCCACTGGCGGCAGGTGTAGCAGAGCAGCAGCAGGTTTCAACAGCTGAGAGCGCAGCAGCTCCGCATCATTGGTTGGTTGACTGGTTGCTGCAGCCCTCTGAGCATTCAAAGACCAGGTGTCACTGCTGCACGGCATGTGAAATTCCACCTGTGCTATTGCTTGCTTACTGCAGCAGGCTGACACCACCACCGCTGCATTGAGAACTGCATCACCAGAGGTACACAAATCTGCGACCCCGCTGAGGTCATGGCTGTTGCTGCTGAGGCCCCGACTTGCAGTTGATCCAGCAACAGCAGCAGTGATTGTTGCTGCTGTGGCAGTAGCCACCTCTACATAGTCATCCCCAGTTGCTGCAGCAGCTGATTCAGCAGCAGCAGCAGCACCAGTACTTTGCTGTGCTGCCTTACAGGTTTTCTTGCCAGCTGAAATTGCTGGCTGCATGACCGCCAGCTGCATCAAAGTACTTTTTGGCACCACTGCCTCCACAGTCATCACCCCAGTCACCACATCCCATTGCCAGCTGGACTGGGCAGCAACAGGTGCCGCACCACCATGCCACATCAGCAGCTCAGCATGACAAGGCTGCAGCAGAGGGCCCCACCAGCTGCTACAACCACCAGGACTCAGACTGCTGTTGCTAGCTGGATCATGGCCAGAATGCTTATCACACTGGTGCTGCTGCCTAGGTTGGCTAGTTGTGGTGCATTCAAGCTGCAGCACGGGCTTCAAGCACACTTGCAACTGCAGGACATCGGGCAGCAGCTGACTGCTGTGGCTGACCAGCTCCAAACTGAGCTTCAACATCCACTTCGATTGAGACCCCTTCAGGTTGCTCAGCTGGACCTTCTGCTGCTGCAGCTGCTGCTGCAGTATCTGACGGCCCATCTGGTATGCTGCCACAGCTGCTGATGTACTTAACTGGTGGAGGAAATTGGTGTACTGCCTGATGTTGCTGCGCTGTATTGTATCTGCTGCTAGTTGACACAGCTGCTGGTGTGCTAAGGCCGCTGCTGCACCACCTTGCTTCAGCTTGTGGTTCAGTGCCGCCAGATCCAGGAACTCTGATGAACAGACAGCAACAAGAGAGTGTGGCTCACAACAACCTGCGCCATGCTGTGTGTGATGCTGAGATGCCTAACCTGTTGGAATGTCAGACGGCTGTGCATATGCTTCTGGTTCTGGCAACACATAAGCCAGCCAGCAGTTAGGGCTTGGTTCAGTCTGTTCATTGCTGGCACTGAGCCGGAAATTGTTGACCACGTTGCCTTTGATGGTCTCACCCTGTTGCCAGTGCAGCTCCAGGCCAGCCAGCAGTGCTTGGAGGCCTCGCAGCTCATTGACAGCTGCAGCATCAGCGCCAGGAGCAGCATTCAAGCCAGCACTTGCAGGTTCATGTGGCTGTTGGTAGACCTGAGGTGCCTGCCACAAAAGTCCCAGGAGTGGTCCTGGAAGCGGCTTCATGGTGGTGGTGTCAACCTTGGCATAACAGAGCAAGTCGCTGGTGCTGTTGTTGGCCTCAAGCGGGTCCTGCTGGTCCAGAACTATCAATGCTGCTAGCTGCAGGCCACAACTGTCAGGATCCATGTGCTGCTGGACTGCATGCTCCTGCTGCTGCCAAGTGCACAGCATTCCCAAGGATGTTGACTTGCTGGGTGCAATCAGCGCTGCTGCACCCTGCACCTGTGCAACAGACTGCAGCTTACTGTCCTGCTGCACCACCAGGGTTACTGCTGCTCCAGCTGCTGCTGATGTGCTGCTAGTTGTGCTGTGCAAAACTGCCCAAGCATTCCTATGCAGTGCACCCCCTGCCAGCACTTGAGTCAGCCCCTGTATGTCTTGAACTGGGCCCAAAACCTTACCAGTCGACAAAAGTGAAGCATTCTTGGTGAGCAGGCCGGGGTGGCGAGCCAGCTGCTGTGCCTTGTGCTGCTGCCAGGTGGTCGCTTGAACAAGCTGCTGTTGCACACGGCAACTCAAGAGTTGCAGTGCTCCTGCACTGCTGGCCAGCATTACCAGCTGCTGCTGTCTCTGTTGCTCAAGCTGCATCACTGCTGCGTACAGTGGCATATCTGTCCAACCACAGGCATAGCAGTAAGCTATTTGCATACTCTGTAGGACTTCAACTGATCCTGGTTCTGCTGTACTGGCCCTGGGGCTGTCAAGCTGAACCTTCAGGGCCACCACAAGCCCAAGCTGCTGCTGCTGCTGCTTGGTTGCTGCTCCGCACGGAGGTTGAGGGCCATTTGCTGCAACCTCCAAACCCAGCAGGAGCTGTATACCATCTTGCAGCGGCTGGCTATGAAGCACTTTCCATGGCCGTGTCGCAACCACACCACACCTGTCTGACTCCTGGCTACTAGCTGCCAACACCGGCACTTCTGCTGCTGACACACTCCACATCAGATGGGTCAAAAACTCATCATCTAAGCTCTGCAGAATCACCTGTTGTTGCAGTTCCAACTCAATCAGCTGCCAAGTGTTGTGGGGCTCGATGCTTGCAGCATCAGCTGTTGACGTTGCCACTGGTGCTGCATGTGCTGGCACGGGATGAGTTGTTGACGGCACCAGCAGCCACAGTTCCTCTGGCTGCACTTGCAGCAACAGCATTGGGCCCTGATTCAACCAACAACTATCTGCTTCCAGCGATCTGAAGCTTTCATGCTGGAGCTCCAGCAACAACTGCATGGCAGGTTGTTCTTGTTCTGGGTGGTGATCCTGCATCTGCTGCCTTTGTTGTTGCTGGACTGCATACAGCTGCAACCTACTGTCAACCCTGTATAGCACCAGCCAACATGGCGTGATGCAGCCCTCCAGGCAGCCAGCTGCAGGACAAAACCTACTGCTTGCATCCGTCAGTCCAGCTGATGTGTTGGGCTGTTCCTGACAATGTAACAGCACTGCAAGCTGACGACTGAATATATCAGGATGTTGCAGATCAGTGTGGTGCGCCACGACTTGTATGATCTGCTGGCCGCTGTCGTCCTGTAAACTGCCATGCTGCTGAGCCACATGCACTCCTGGTGTGGGTGCCAGGGCTGACAATGACAAAAGTGCTGCTCTCCCATGGCTTTCATGGTGCAGCAGCACCTGCTGGGAACCGCAAGAGCCCCTGAAAAAGGGTTGTACTGGACCTGCATTAAGCCGTCGAGCAGAGACGTCAGTGTTGCAGGTGTCTCGGGTGTCATGTCGGTTTATTCAACTCCCCTGCTCTGCTTCACTCTACCTGCCAGTCCCTGCTTGCTGGCTCCTGGTAGCCTGAAGCTCAAAAGACCTTGATCAACAACTTCAAACATGTTAGCTGGCCCTTCCAGCATGTCAAAGTCTTGACGGATATCGCTCAAACCCGCAGGTCAGTGTGATCCATGAGTATTGCTGCAGCAGCTGTAAGGCTTGGGCAGGGCACGGATGCATGGCCAGCCTTAGAAATGCTAGCAGCATGTGATCCGTTGAATCAGTGCACTACCACAATACAGCCTTAGTATTGCAACACGGCGCACCAAGCTAAGTAGAAATCAATAGCTGTCAGTAACATGCGCAGGTGTGTATCTGATGGGGTGATAACTTGTTCATGTTTTCCGATGTTATCATGTCCTCACCTCACGTGTGCACCTTTCCAGAACCCACTATCAAGGTGGTTGGCCGTATCTTTACCCGCTACCCCGGGTAGCCTACCCGCTACCTTGGTTGGCCTCTGAACATTTATGTAGTCCACAACGGCAGGGTTGATGCTGATAGAAGTATACTTGTGTACTTAACACTGCTACAAACGCTTCGCTGACTCCGCCCCTTGTCAACTATGAGGCAACAGCAGTTTGGCTACAGCCGTGCCTTGCAGAATAGGCGCTTCCAACTGCTAGCTGTTGGACTATGCACATTAGCACTCATAGCACTGTGGCCATCTAGTCCATCGAACAGCAGCACAACGCTGCAACCTGTGCAGATGAGAGAGGCAGACCGCAGGGTGCTGGTGGAGCTGTTTGTGATGTCTAGATGTCCAGGTGTGGCTGTCTAAATGTCCAGGTGTGGCTTATTCAGCACTTTTAGCTGTCAGAGGGCCTACGAACATTCTTCAAGGGCGATTGATGCACCACCATGTGTTTTCTGCTGTGTGGGCTCTTGGCCCATGACCTTTCTCACCATGACTGTATCTAGAAGAATGTACAGAGTGCTTTACAGCTGTCCTTTGTGAGCTACTCAATAGGCCAAAATAAAACTCCTGCTTTTATAACAACCTGCAGATGCCCAGTTCTGTGAGGATTTTTTTGCTCCCATTGCGGAGAAGTTGCAGCCCCTCGTCACAGTGCGCACACAGTACATAGCCAGGCTCTCACAAGACAACTCCAAGGTTTCCTGCATGCATGGCATCAGCGAGTGCCAGGGCAACCTGCTGCAGCTGTGCCTGCAACAGTACATACCATTCGACAAGAATATTGAGTGGTTCTACAGCACGTTGCAGTGCCACACAGCTGGAGATGTTGGTAGCAAAGATCACTTACAGTCCTGCATGGCCAAGGCCAGCATAGCAGCTGACGTGCAGGACAAAGTGTTGCAGTGTGCTGATGGCAAGCAGGGCAAGCAGTTGCAGCTTGAGTCAGCAAAAGAGGTTGTCCAGCGTGAGGTGAAGAAGAGCTGCACAGTGTTTATTGCTGGCAAGAAGCGCTGCATCAGGTAAGCTGGCCCAGCAAGACAACAAGGGAGATGGTGGTAGCACGACACTGATAGTATGGCGCCAGGTGTCATGGCCATATCATCATTTTTGGTTATTTTCTAAGACTGCTCCATCGCTGTTTCACCACTGAGTGTCGTACTAGGTGACTGCAGGGCAACCAGGTCAGTCGTCAGTTGCAAGCACTTTGTGAGCTGCCACCTTCTGTTGGGCACAGCTGTGGCCTGACATGAGCGCACCTGGGCACCCTGGGCAGCTTCTTCCCATCATTGCGTCCTTGATATGCAGCACTTGATGTCCTGTTGCACTTTTCTGCGTTGCAGGGATGGGGGGCGCTGGTATAATTGCCCAGAAGGTGATACTGAGGCAGCCTTCATAAAGACGATATGTGGTGCACACAGAATATACACAGGAAAAGATGCACCAGAGTGTGCAGGAGGGACCCTGCCAGCAGCAGCAAATGCAACAGCAGACCATCACCTGTATTGAAGACCAGTGATTGTATCACTTGGCAAGTACCATACTTTGCATGAGCTATGCAATAGCAACAGCGCTTGATAAATTCAACCATCTTGAGGAACAGAATATTTGATTGAATCAGTGTTGTTCCATCATGTGTGTTTGCCGTGTTTTTTGGTTCTCACATGCAGCATAGCAATGAATGAGTGTGTCTCATATCTAATCAACTGTTATTGTTGATTATGAGCAGGAGCAGCTGCAGACAGGCCACACTATTGCCATGCTTCCAGCCAACACACTAGCTGGCATTTGCAAGCCGTGAATGGCATGTATATGAGTCTGGTGTTTTTAAGAGGTCGTTGTGACAGCCATTGGGCTGTTTCATTGTGCTGCTGCACAGTTAGGCAAGGGTAGCAGTTGCAGCGCTCGGAGCTGCAGATCTGCTGAATTCCAGCCAACTCAATGCCCAACAGCCAAGCTAGTACAGGCACAGCCTCAAGACTCGTGTGCGCCGTTCTGTGTTTAATGATGTATGGGGCTCCGCTGGGCCATCACAGTGTGTGCCACAGCAGTGCCATGTATCGCCCAATATCCAACATATGCATCTGCTTGGAAACTGCGCTGTCAGTGTGAGCATAATGGTGGTAGGACTGCTCAGCATGGTTTGTTGTTGTCCGCTTCTGAAATGGGGCGCACGGCCACTGGAAGGATTGCTATGGCTGAAGGGTAATATATATACAGCCTCGAGACTCAATGCAAAGTTTGAGATTCTACAAAGAGTGAATCTCAGTGTACGCTGTAGCAGGTCTTCCAGTGAGTCACACCCAACATTGGGTTGTGCTTGGTGATGTCCAACATCTGCCTGGTCGTTCTTGGCTAGATATGTATACAGGTATATTGCCAAGAGTTGCCCTTCTCTTTAGACAAGGAGCTGATCAGTCACTGTGGAACAGCAGCAGGAGGAGGAAGGCCATCCTCAGCACCAATATCAGCACCGCCAAGGCGGAGCATCAACAGCACAGTGGTTGCAAACGGCAACAGCCCCGCCACCATCAGCAGCTGGGGCAGCAAGTGCAAGTGGAGCTACAGGGTGGCTGATGACAACAACATGTGGGTACACTACATCAAACATAGAGAAAAAGAAAGAAGCTTTTGGAAAGAGAGACAAGAAAGAAAGAAAAATCTCACGTGCTGTATGCGAGAGCACCTGCTGAAGTGCTATGGCTGCAGTAGGTGCCAACAATATGTGCCATGTGCAACCGTTATGATCAAGGACAATGTGGCAAAGCTTTCACCACCACACACACTTCATTTGCTGAAGCTCAAGCTAGAAACTTCTAGCTGTCAAATAGCAGTGCCTGGAGCAGGGGCACCACTCGTATCTGGCTGAGATCCTCCAGCACCTCCAGCAGCTCATCACTGGACTGAGCGGTCAACACAAGGTCGCGCCTGCGCTCAGTGGCCAAGCAGCATCGCGCTGAGATGTCTGGGTCGTGTATCATATGTGTGTCTACTTGCATACACTGTGTGCAACAGCAGCAGCCTGAGACTTGGATGAAGCAGTTGCATCTTCTGCTGTGCATTGAGTTTCCGGCTGCAAGTGCTGCCACTGTTAACGTTATGCAAGTCTGTCTGACGGCTTAATGCGGCGTACTCAACAGCTTCAGGTCTGTCATTACTGAGTACCTGCTGGTAGCTGGCTTACACACCATATGCAAGTTGCAGTGCTCACCTGAATGTCATGACTGCTACCGCTAGCACTGGCAGCACCAGCAGGGAGTCAAAACCAATGATTCTGTCCCACAGTAACAGTGTCTCTGAGGGTGCCAGATATCCCACAAAGCCACTCATAATCCAAGGCATTGCAAGGTCCAGGGGTGTGGCAGTCAAACGGCAGAGTTGCTGGAAGACATCAGGGTCAACATCCTACAGGCACAAAGTTTGCAAGCGGCAACAGCAGTCTGTCACAGGTGGGGCCAGGACGTGCTTTCTGCGGCATATTTCCGTGCTCGTCGCTGCAGCGCCAGTTGCCAGCTGGCAATCAAACAGGACGCAATAGGGCCCTGGGTCAGTTCTGTCAATGCTAAGCCAAATGTGCCATGCTCACTTGTAGCAGCTCCAGGAACGTTCTGCACAATACAGGCAGCCCTGCTGCTGGTGCTGGGTTGGTGTTAAGCGTGTGGAGGCAACTCCAGAACCGGCAGTACATAGCCATGAACACCTTGTAGACCGCTGCAGGGTGTTGATAAATGAAGCACACAGGCGCCAAGAATGATGCTAAGCCCTGGAACGGCAGAACTCCGCTGGCTGGATAGGGCCTGAGCTGCTGTCCACCTTTAATCTCTGCTGCTAGACGAGGAGCTGCCGGTACTGCTGCTGTTGTGCTGACAGACGGATCACGGCTGAAAGCTAGCAGAATGGCCCTGCAGCAATGCGCACAGCACAACACTGCTGTCACTCAACTGTGTAAAGGTACAAATCATTTGAATGTTTTGAGGGAACTGTTTACACGGCAGCAAGGCATCTTGCAACATAACTTCTGAAAAACACAAGCTGCAAATAGGAGTCTGAAAGTTGCTTGACTACACACAAAAGCATGGAGGGGTGCCTTCCTGACCCACTGAGCCCTAGTAATCCTCGCCCCAATCACCTCATGGGCTCCTCAAACACAAAGTAATGCTCATTGTCTGCCAGCCGTTGCACATCAGCACACGTCAGCACATCAGTCAGCAGCACCTGCTGTTCAACGCTCTCGCATAGCAGCTGCAGCAGCTGCCGGTCCCGTTGGCAGGGCAACCTCCACCAGTCACTGAAACTGCTGCTAGCTGCCTCACAAGCAGCCTGTAGAGCAGAGGCTGAACCCTGCAGAATTTCACTTGTTCTATCGTCACCAGCACCGACAGAATCTGGGGGCTGGAAGTGCGTTGATGGAGTGCTGCTGGGTGCTGTGCTGCTGTTGGTGCGGGTGGCTCTGGCTGGCGGTGCCGCATGCAGCCCAAGGGCTGTTGCCCACACCCACGGGCGTTCACTGGGCGGCAGGCCTGTACGTGCTGCTGCCCTACATGCTGCAGCTGAGCATGACGCTGCTGACTTGCGTGCTTGGTCTACTTGCTGTTGTTTGAACCAGGACTGCAGCACATCATCAACACCCACCTGCGTGCACAAGTGACCGAGGCATGTCAGCAGATATGTGACCTCAGTGCGGATCAATGTGCGACAAGGTGTGCAAAAGGGCAGCACTGGCAACGCTACTATGTAATGCAGCTGTAGCATTGTGCTGATGACCTTGCAGATGCCTTTGAAATTGAGTGCAGAAGCACTGCTTCGAAGCTGATGCAGTGATAGCTCTCAGCACACTGTTGGATGAGCTGATCCCACCTGTCTTCTGTGGGCTGTGAGATCAGCAAAGAATGACTGGAGCCATGCACGGTTCGGAGCTCTGACGGCCTGCAGGAGAGTCAGCTGGATAGGCAAGTGCTGCTGCTGTTGGGGTTGAGCAGTGCTTATGTGGGTACTGCCACCAGGGCCACCTGTAGAAGGACTTGCAGTGTCGACCTGCGCAGCAATGTGCCACAGGAGGCTGGCCACCTTGAAAATTTTCTTTGGTGTGCAGTGAAGCTGTGTTGCAGTGTGCGGGAATGGTTGATCAACCTTATTAGGTAGCATTGTGCATTGGTGTGTCTGTCCAATCATATGGTGCTTTCGCATTTGTGCACACCTTGCTGACAGGAACAGATGTTTGTTGGATAGTTACGACTGTGTTGATCGCCTGAAGCAGATCTTCCGCATCATACAGCAGTCTGCTGACACTAGGCGCCTGGAAACTGCTTGTGAAAGGTGACTGGTGGCAGCCAATGCGCTCCCAGGCCTCTAGTGCTTCACCAGCTGCAGATACATGACAGCACACACAGCCATCAACTCACTGATCTGCCAACATCAATCCAAGGTTCGCCACATCGACAGAATATTAATCAGGGCAGGTATGCGCCTTCCTACAAGCATTGCCACACCATACTCCAGTCACACACCTTGTGCCCGCAAACTGGCCAGATCCTGCTCTGTCCTTGGTGTTGCTGCCAAAAGGGCATCAGGTAATAACATCTGAGCAGCAGTTAAGCGCTCTGTGATCAGCTGTTGCCATTGCTGCTGCAAAAGTGCCATCACTGCCTCCTGCTGGCTGTTACCTGCCATGGTAACGCCTGTGGGCTGCAATGCACAGGTCCTTCTTTCAGCAGCAGCAGTCAGGTATTCTGTACATGTGTCTACTTGAACCAACATAACTTTGTTACCTGAGATGGCGCGGTTGCAGCAGTTTTTGCACCCGATGCAGGTAGACCCTGTTGTATGCTGTAAGCCGCATTGCGTGCAAGGGAGGCTACAAGTCCGGAAGCATTCACTGTCAGACCAGCCGCTGATTCTTGACAGCGCCCTTTGCTCCGCACTATATGATCCTGCATGCAGCAGAAGTTGTGCAGCAGCTTTGACGCCATATTAGGACTTGCAGACCAGCAGCAACTGTATCACGTAACACCGCACCTGAGCTTGCAACTTGAGCTGCAACAGTCTTTCGTCTCTGGAGACAAACTCCTGCACCTGACTTAAGGCCGGAGGCGCCATGTTCAGCAATCTAGCACTCACTGGACAATGGGCGGGACAATGGCACGGGGGACACCATACGCGCTGCTTCTGACGTTCCACATGTAAGGTTGCCACAACACGGTTGGATCAGAAGTGCACTCTCACCAGCAGGGTCTGTGGATGCGTTTGATGTCTCAGCACCAGCTAATGATGTCCAGAACACAGCATAAAACACACTTAGCTGCCATATCCGCAAAAAAATTGTCAGCACGACTGGGCGCTCATGCCTGTGCTGACACATTCGCATATCTGGCATTGACGGTCAATGACCGTCTTCTTTGAACCTAGGCTTACAGCTTTATGCAAATGCCACACCCCTTGTGACTATAAAGTAGTGAATTGAACAAATACAGCGCCCTCTTGTTGAAGTACCTGAGACGATTATATCGCCCACCTGTACACTACCAACAAGACAGTGCCCGCACACATAAGGTACGCACACAATTACCAGTCAAATTGCAAATATTTACAGGTTGCTAGCTGGTTGGACGCTGTCGCCTCTGCAAAGACTCTTGAGTGGACTTTGACCCTGCATACGGTGCTGGGTTCTTTCAAACCTCTCACGACCTGGAATTTCCTGTTGTAGTTGTTATCAGGAAATGGCAGCGTGCAATTGTAACAAGTTGCGCTGTGGTTCTGGAGTTCTGCTGGGCCTTTGCCTTGCCTCTTGGGTGATAGCCCTAGGTGGCCTGGGTGGCATCAACTGGTGAGCTGTTGACTTCCCCTGTGCATATATGCTGCCTGGAACGGCTTTGAAAGCATCTTCTAGTAACAGGATACAACAATTTGAAACACAATTCCATGCCAGAAGTTGGAGTCAATCATGGTACTACCCCGCTGCGCTGCAACATATGCATGTATGCCTGCTGTAAAGCTGGCAACCCTGTCAGACAACATGCTTATCGGGTGCATGCAGGCTGGTGTGCTCTGACTACAGCAACACCTCCAAGGATATTGCTGCAAACCTTGATGCCAACTTCAACACCACCAATGATCCAGCATCTGCAGAGGGCATCTCATTGCAATTGAACATCCCCACGGAGGCAACAGCTGCAGCTCATGATGTTTCAATCTGCTCCAGATCCTGGCGCTGGGAGTGGTTCTGCCTCTTCTTCCAGTTTGCGGTCATGCTTTCTGCCATGATCGTGACAGTCATGCCCAGTCGCCTTGCCCGTGCACGCTTCCCCTTGGGCAATATGTTTGTCATTGCCACAGCCATTATCATGGTGCGTGCAGCTGCCAGTGATGCTGTCTACAATTGCCTATGTGCTAGGTGCAATGCAGATGCTTCTAGGCTGCAGGTGCTGTCGATGTCTCTCATCTGTGAGTTTCTTTCGCAACTTTGAGTCTTGTATGAGGCAACCATCAGATAAATGTTGGACATTGCACAATGACTGCAGGTTGCTGTCAACGACGACATCACGGATGTTTGGTTCTTCTGGGATAACCACAGAATGTTTTCTGCATGGACTGGTGTGCTCCAGAAGCTGTACCTTAGTGCGGCAGCCCTGGTGGCTGGCTGGGTAAGTGCCACACTCACCCGATCATCAGTTGGGGACACAGTGTGCCAGCTGCTTCCCCAAGCGAATTGTAAGCAGAACAGTTCCAGCATTGCTGATCATATGGCTGTCAAAGTTTTGTGCTGGCACCCTGTCAATAGTAATCGCAATCTGTTCACATAATCACCAGGAATGAGCTCATGCTTGCAGCTGGCAAGGCATGCTACCTCTGAAAGACCATGATCCCTGATCACGCTGCTCCATGTGCTGCAGATCCTGGTCATCTTCTTCAACATCGTGTGGATTGGCTTCACCCAGAACCATGAGGAGGAGACTAAGGAGACAAAGACAGCAGTGACAGTTTGATTGCCGTTCCATTTGCCCAAGGCATAGCTCCAGCACCTGCAGCTTGCACAAATGTGTCTGTTAGCATCAGACGTGGTCAGGCCTGGCCGTTGTTCATCACGACTACCGGGGTGATTGACTACCGGGTTGACTGAAATATTTCATGTTTAAACTGGATTGAGTCAGCAAAGCTCACTAAGGTCTACCTTTAATGATGTCAAGCACAAGCTCATTGCCTCTTCCAACTGCCTCTGGAACCTGGAGGCCTGACTGTGCATATGGCACTGCAGCTTCTTTGGTCACAAAGTGGTTTGCGACTATCCATCACACGAGCCGTTAGTGAGTAAGAATGAATGAGTGGCCCACGCACGGCGCTTTCCACGCACGATGGTATGTTGAGGCCCTCAACTAGGGAGGGAAGCGTGTGTAGCGGAGTTTCCCAGCGTCTTCACGCCGTGAATAAGGAGTCCTTATCATCTTGGTTAGTAGATGAATAGCAATGCAAGTGGGTGTCGTAACATTACCAAAAGCCGTGTGTTCCAAGTTGTTTGAATTGAAAGAGAGCACTGGCTCGTTTGAAATCTGCCCCGCCGTTTGGTATTCCTTATATTCCTGGAACCAGTCGAAGTAGAGCCTGAGCTTCGCATACCACATCAGAGCCTGCATGTAACAGTCTTATAATCTTTATGCACTGTCAAGGACTTAGCCGCTGTCCATCGTACGACATCCACGCGTGGATGCACGCTCCTGACCAGTACACAATCACAGCTTTGAGGGCTAGCAACAAGCCCTGCGGGACCTTGGCAACTCAGGTAAGCATTTTGTACTGGTCTTGAAAGCAGCGTGGCAGCGGATGGGCCGAGAAGTACCAGAGTCGGCACTCAAGTACCTGCACTTGCATCAGCGTGATCAAGGTGCACCCACCTGGTGATTGACGCCCAGCATTATAATTTGAGCTTCACGGGCAGCACACGTTACAGCTTGGGTGATCAGCACCGCCATGCTGGGGAGCAGACGATCAAGAAAAGCTGCTATGCTGATGACAGCACACCTGCTGCTAACAACACAGCTGTGTGCTGCCAGAGTCCTGCTTGGAGGTACGTGTTGTGCAAGGCATCCAATAGTTGTTGTGGTGTGAGTAATCACTGTAGCAGTACGCCAAACACCTGGGGGTAGAGAAATTTAGCCGGCTAGCGGCAAGTCACTTGTCTGGCAGACACCATGAGCACAATAGTATCATGACAATCGCAGTTCAATGAACCAGCTTCTTTCGCAAGCACTCAGCACTGCTGTAAAAAGATTTCCACGCCAGTGTTTGCTAGCCAACGTCTCACACAGCATTGTCTTCAACGTGATTACGTTCAGCCCCTTCATAACTCCTGAAAGTCTCTTCCTGCAAATATCACTGTTGCCAGCGGCGCGCTTTTTCAAGGCGCCTCATTGCAGCATCAACGCCTTGAGCTTGGGCCTTCCTAGCCCAGGCATACACACTTACAAAAGCGTCTTACCTCTCCTGCAGGCAACAAGCCGGCTGCTGCTCATGCAGCTACTGCACTTACCAATTCAACAAGCAGCAGCAACAGCAAGGCTGCTGATGTTCAGCAGATGAGTGTCTCCACCAGCAAAGTGGGTGCGGGGGACACAACTGTGCAGTGCCAGACCGTCATGAACAGCTATGGCCAGACAATGCTCAAATGTGTCAAGGTTGCCAAAGCCACAGCATTTGGCAAGGCACACCCCATCAATGAAACAGCTAATGGTATCCAGCAAGCAGCATGGTCTGAGGAGACATACAACAGCACGCTACCAACCTCAGGTTCCTCAGCCAAGGCCACAGTCATGGTTGGACCCGCGGGTGTGATTGGCAGAGCCCCTCATGTCAACACAACGGACAGCGCAGCAGCCAGTATTGGCCGTTTTGCAGCTGCCCTAGCTGTTCCTGCGGACAGCTATTCAGACAGAGGCGATTTGGCAGTTTCCCACTCTAATGTCTTCACTCCATCAAACACTGTTGTGCCCACAAACACCTACAGCACAGACGTAAAACCTATGGCTGATGTGCCACAAAGCAGCACACAGGTCAGTTAAATTGGTAGCTCAACCACCACAAGGAGAGCTTGCAATCGCCTTCCAGCAGGCAGCCTTTGCACTGCAAACTATTAATGATCTCCTCCAATGTTTGCAGTGACCACATGCTTGCTCTTTGCCTGTGTCTTATGTTGCATGCACATCTGTTGGTTAATGCAGAAATAGCTTCAGTGTCTGTCAGGCACTGCAACTCCATTCACCAACTCATACCATTCAAGAATACCATTGTCGCTAGTTGAGCCCAATAACAGCAATATGGTGGCATGTTGAAGTCTTCTTAGCATCAGTATGACTGAGCCTGTGTTCTGCAGACCCCCCTGCCAACTGCTGGCCCCATACTTGCTCCTGTCATCAGCCCTGTGATCTCCCCAGTCATCTCACCTCAAATCGTTATCAACATCAACCCAGCAGCAGACAACAATGCCACAGAAACAGTGGTAGCCACCACCCCTTCCATGTTGGCTCCCCCAAAGCAGCCATCTCAGCTGTCTGACAATGGTCAAGCCAGCACTTCAGTTCAAGAGTCTTCATTTGCTGCAATCAACAGCTCTAAGGATTTGAAGCCTGTTGCCAGCACAGATGCAGGAGCTCTTGTTGCAGCTGCTGAGGCACCGGCAGACACCCCTATGGTCCCCGGAGGCAAAATGACAGAGGCTCAAACAACAGCAGGTGCAGCTGCTCCTGCTGCTGGTGTGGATGCAGCCATCACAAGTGCTGTCTCCCCAGCTACTGTATCCTGGAAGAATGCTCCAGCCTGTGCAGGCACTCCAACAAAGAGAAGCTCCGTCCAAGGCAAGTCTGCTGTTAATCTTGGCTGTAAAGGGCCCACCCTCACCACTGGCACACTGGCTGATTTTGCTCATGGACACTCTGGAGACACAGTGATTGCCAGGTGGCATGCTGCAGCCTGAATGAACCACCTGGTCAATGCATGCAACGCTGCTGACACCTAGACAGATGATGGCGCCAAATAATGCTGCCGTGCTGCCATTGCGTGTATGACTGACAATACTGCAGACACCCAAGGGCGGCTGTGGTGGACCGAGTCTGGTGCAAGCTGTGCATACCGGGATGCTGCTGGACAGCCTATGTACTATGAGGGATATCAAGCAGTCAGCTGGGACACAGCACCTGCCTGTGAGTTCATGCCAACCATCACCAATGCCATGGCAGATGCTCAAGGTGGGGTCTGTGCTGCTGAATCATGATTGCAATTTGCCCAACAATCACATGGACGATCAGAGCGAACGTTTTCTGCATGTGCACAAGTGTGCAGGGATGACTCACTCCCTACAAGAGCACAATGTGGTGGCATCTCAATAAACGCCTTGCAGGGTAGCTAAGTTGCCTCCATGCTGTGCCACAGCCCCAGTGGGGCTTGGTGCCGTACATCGGATAGCAGCCTGAAGTGCTTGCTTAGCTGCCTCAATGAAGGCATTGCAGGTCCTAATGATAGCGCCACACTGATGATGCTGGCATTGCTGCCCATGTGCAGGCCGTGCCTGGGGATGGCAGCAAAGCTCAAGCAGCAACTGCAGATTTTTCACACACAGCGGTGAGCCTCTGATGTATGAGTCACTGGTGAGTGACAGCTAGGGGACCCGGGCAGGAACAGCATGGTCATGCAGGGCTTGCATGTCAGATGATGCCCCTGGCAATGATACATACAAGCTTGAAGCCTGTAAGAACGTTTGCAAGATGGCAATGCCGATACTATTGTTTCTGAGTGTGCACAAGACCTGTCAGAGTAGAGGGACGATATGCAGCTGAGCTCATTGTGGAGCTACAGAGCACATGTGTGTTGATTTTATCTGGGTTAATGTTACTGAACGCTTTGCTTGAGCCTGAATTGCCCTAGTCCTCATCATCAAGGCGGTCTTGAAAGTAGACCCCGCCTGGTGCTTCTTCCTCAAAATGTATGCATACTTGGTATAGTGCACGGCGTGCACTGTATGCATTACTACATTGCAACACTTGAGGTGACTGAATGACAGAAACTGCCATGCCTTGTGCCGTTGGCTCATGGTTTGCGTGCAATTACCGCTGTTTGCGGCCCCAGCAGGTCTTCACTGAGGTCCAGGGGCTAATAGCCTCATGGCATGAGGCACATTTGGGTTTTTGTAAGATGCAAGCAGCTCAACATGTTGATACATGGCAACTGCAATACTGTAGTAAGTACTTGTTTGACCATTGAATGATCAGCTTATCAAATAATGTGCCCAGGATTTTTTTATAAACTGGTTTGTGAGTGTACAATCTGCCACTGTCCAAGTTGGTAATCAAGCATTTGCAGAATGTATACATAGTTGTGTAGCTTTGCAAACTGAGGATTCGTCATGATGAGCAAGATGCTCTTTGCCCTCAAAATTTGCCCTCAGAGCATTTATGTCTGTTATCAGCCCATCACCATGTTACATGCGGCTTACCTGCCCTTGTCTTGTGGGCCAGCTTATTTGGCCATTGGCAGGCTGGTATTTACTGCTCATAGCAGATGGACACGACCTCTACATTGGACGCTGTGTCCCATTGTCTGCATGTCCACAGTAAGCATTTGCGTCTCCTGTGCATGCGGAAGACAGTGATGCTCTGTGGGTGTGGTGTTTGCATAAAAATTCAAGCGGTCGCCACTATGACTGCGGGACAGAAAACACGTTCAGACTCAGGTACTGAAATATGCCACAGCAGCAGGCAATTGATTCATCGACTACCAATTGGCTGAATCTCGTATATCTTTTCGGCGCAATGCACATTGTGCACGTAACATCTTACGGACAACAACAACAAAAGCAAAAAAACAGTTCCCGCCAACATGGGGGGAGATTATCATGAGTGACTCGTGACTGCATATCAGCTTGTATCATGTCGGAACGCATAGTCTCATTACGATTGGGGGTGTTGGCTTTGGAGAACAGCTCGCAAGTGTAGTCACTCTCATACACCCAGCAGGGACAATGGCCAAGACATATAAAAGAGTGGTGTTGATACGAAACAAACAAACAATTCGAGTATATACCAATTAAGTCCCTCTTGAGCCGACGTTGTGGTGTCGTTGATGTCGAGGCAGGCAGTAAACTTACAGCAGTACGCAGCCTCTTGCACTGGTACACCACCTGTTCCTCACTCCGCAGGCGTCAACAACAATAGTAAAAGGTGAAGCATGCTGTCGTCTGTCGTGCAGTATTGCATCCAGCAACACAGGCTGCTGACAGCCCTGCTGCTGCTTCTGCCCTGGCAACCATTGCAGATGAGCCCTCGCAAGAACATAGAAACAATGCCAGCCACAAGAAAACTTTCTGATGTACAGGCATCACGATCCACCTGTATTAACAAGCTCAAGAAGCAGATGTCCGATTCGCAAGCTGCAGACTGCAGCGGCCATACAGCAGCACCCAAGGTCTGCGACTACCCATGCAAGCCTGATAGTCATGAGCACGTAGCTGCGCTTGTTTGCACACTGTCAAACCAGGCAGATGCCAGGTGTACGTACCCTACTAAGGCAGCTGTAGCCGACTTCCCTGTTCAGCGCAGCAGCACAGCTCATGTAGCAGAGCTGGTAAACTCATTTGTCAGCAGGGCAAGCAGTGAGAATATGCACACCGCAACACATACACCAGTGCTAGCAGAATTGCATTGTCTGGCCTCTTCTAAGAAGTCATATGTAGCTCAACTGGCCAGCCAACTATCCAGTCAGCTGCAAGGTGACAGTGACAGCCACAGCAGCAGCTTGCCATCAGATTCACCTTATCAGCCAGACTCGAAGTCACATGTCAGTGACCTGGTCAACGCCTACAAGCGAGCAGTTGACACAAGCAGCAGCCCAGTAACCGTGGATCCAGTGCAAGCAGAGCCTGCACGCAAATTGCCACAGGCAGCCATGCCAAAGGACAGCCACAAGCCCAGAATCGTTGGCCCTGATGAAGTGTTTCAAGTGCCTGACATAATTCACATCAGCTACGGCAGGAAGGCACCATATAAAGCACGAACCAGCCAGATTGTGCGGCTGGCTGCTAAATTTGCTGCCACAAAAGCAGACGAGGAGGAGCTTGTGAAGGAGTGTGCCCAACCTGCAGTCCAGCAGTGTTCTGAACCCTGTCAAATGCAACAGGCTGCTGTCAGTGCCCTGGAGGTTCACCTTGATGGTTGCTGCCACCAAGCAGGTAGTTGCATACAACCTGCCCGGGCAATGGTGCCTGCTCCACCCCCGTCAACACCAAATAACCACAACCAGAGAGCCAAGGCACCAAGACACAAACCTCAAGTTACTGCTGCAAGGGTGTCCAGTAACAATCTTGACGGGGTGAAGGCAAGGCTCAGCAGCTCTGCTGCTTGTGAGTGCAAAGGTGTCAGGGTGGCCAACAAGGTCGGCAGTTATCACAGAGCGACTGTTGCAGCAGCAAGTGAGGACAATGGTAGCAGCGATGGCAGCAATAGCAACCCGTTGTATGTGCCTCAGCTTGCCAATGCGGCAGGGTTTTTGGCTGAGAACAGTAGATAACAGACTGGCTGAAGTCAGGTGATTCTGGCAGACAAGGCTTGGCCCAAGTACTGAGTCAGTAGGGCTTTTAGCATTAGTGCGATTGCAGCTGACACTCCAGGTGTTGCAGTTCAGTAGTGTGGACAATGCTGTCACATACTGCCAGCCTTGAGGCACTGGACTGGTCAATGTGGCACCTTGTTGCAATGATATCTGCAGCTGCCAACGGCTGGCTTTTATATATAGGCCCCAGCATGTGTCTGCCTATAACCTGGCAGGTGCTCAGCATCCACTGCATAC
Source organism: Coelastrella sp. MACC-549 (assembly GCA_018290735.1). Classification (NCBI taxonomy): domain Eukaryota; kingdom Viridiplantae; phylum Chlorophyta; class Chlorophyceae; order Sphaeropleales; family Scenedesmaceae; genus Coelastrella; species Coelastrella sp. MACC-549. The sequence goes on from JABEVS010000004.1 coordinate 227,249, forward strand.
CCGCTGCTGCCCTTGTCGATACAAGGATGCTGTCGGGCAACTGTTGCCTGATACAACAAACTATGGGACAACGGCGCTCCCTGTGAGACATCCCATCGGATGCCTTATGCCAGGGCAACACTGTTGTTTCTGTGCAAGGCAAGCAGCAGTAGCAGCCATCTGGTGGTACTGTGGGTGTAACTGCATCCCGCCTGCTGCACATGTGCAGCTGTCACACCTGAAGCTTAGCTGCGAAGTTGGAGCCTAGTTCAGAGGAGCAGATGAGTGCTGCTGTTCCTTGCTTGGCGAGACGTGTGATTGGTGTTATGATCTGTGAGGGCTCTGAGTGAGTGTGACTGTCATTTATTCAAGCCCTGCAGGGTATTCTGCCCGCCATGTATTCACAAACACCTATCATAAGACTTTGCACCACAGTTTCTTGGTTGCATCATGCAGACATACTTTTGATCAAAAAAGCTGCAAAGAATAATGATAGTCAACCTAAGTGCATGCAATCACAGCATGCAGCAGGCAGGCATTTGGATCACTTGTAAGCCACACTATGTATGATACTCTTGTCTAATAGGACCTGACATGCACTTGAACTCAGTCTAATGATCCTATCATCACATCCTGTTATGACTGGATATGGGCTTTACCGACCAGCGCCTATATACTTTTATACATGACTGCAGCACCTGGCTGTGTACTGGTGCTCCCTTGAACAAACTTGCAATTAGTGTTGCCCTCAGCCATCCAGCCCCATGCACGCCCTGCACACACAAACACAAGTGTCATATACATATACATATGCTAGGTGACTATTTCAAGGGATGCCTGCCATCAAGCGGTCAATAGAAATAGTGTATTATAGTCACTGTTGAGCTGTTTCACTCAGTTGCCGGCCTGGCACTGTACAGTGATGGACTGCAAACTGTAATTGGGAGTCACACCAGGTATCTGCAACACTCTGTGCAAGAGATAGTTTGCTACAGCTTATCCAGTGTTACCAGTACAGTGCTGATCCCTTACCATCTGCATCAGCCATGGCATTGACCAGCGTTGGGGTGGAGGTGCACACTGGTGAAGTCTCCCACAAGACTTGAACGTAACCTGCATAATAGATGGGCTGGTCGTGAGCATCTTTGTAGGCACAGCTGTGTTTGTTTTCCCACCACCAGAGGCGTCCTGTAGCATCCTGCATGCATCAAGCACGACAGGCAAAAAAACCAGAATTCATAAATTTACAATTGAGTTGCGCTTGCAAATCAGCATCACAGGTGTTCATCATAGCTGCCAGCATGGCCCATGCCAGGCACCACAGTACTGTGCCACAGTCATGGTATGACCATGAAGTCGGCATCCCAAGCTCTAGCTGCAAACATTCATCATATGAACCAGCTGAGACGTTGCACTGCAACATGACGGACAGCTTGCCTGCATAGAATTTCTCTTGTTAGGTTGTGCTTGGCATGCCGGTGCTGACTGCCATGTTTTGCCAAAAAGGTTTGTACTGCTTGCTGCCACAACATCCTTGGCTGCATTGGCAGCTGCAGCCAAGGAGTCAGGTGACACAGGAGTGGGCTGTGTGCTTGTTGTTGGTCGTTGCCATGCTGTCTGGGTTGGGGCTGGCTCTGTCACTTTGTGTGCTGTGTTGGAGGGTGAGGTGACGCTGGGACCTGCTGTAGCTGTTGCCACAGTACCTGTTGTGTTAGCTGCCGATGTTAAGTAGGCACCTGCAACTGGCTGCTCAGCTGTGGGCCGAGAACCTGCTGCTGCTGTTGCATGAGTCGCTGCAGGACTTGTCAGTTGGCTTGGCACAGGGCTGGCAGCCACTGGGGTTGGAAGCAGCGGGTTGAGTTGGCTGGCCATGGCACTGCTTGGTATTTCAGGTGGGACGTCCTTCAACAGACCATCGCTGACATGCTCATCGTCATAATAGTCAGCAATACTGAGGCCCAATGATGGTATGATGGGTCCAGAGCTGTTGCTGGTGGTGCTGCCAGCAGCAGAGGCTGAGCCAGACAGAGTATCCGGGCCTGCAGGAAAGCATGACTGTGGTCTGGGGGACAGAAAATTGATTCAATATGATTGACCAGATCGGTTGAGGAGCAAATGGTAAGGACGCATGCTTGTGGAGAGGAGATGCTATTGCAGCTTGTAAAGCTTGTTTGGGGTGGAAACATGCACCAGGGCAGCACAACTAGACACTCAGGTTGTGTTGGCATTGAGTGCTGGCAGCACTCATAGAGGCAACCATGTGCTGTACACAGGCTTGCATCAGAAGCTTATGTTCTGCTTGCTTGCACCCTGTCAGCGCTTTGCTGTCAGTCAATCCTGCAGCTCACCTGAGGAGGTAACTTCTGAGTCATGAATGATGGTGATGGTGTGCTTCACGGCAGGAGGTGGACTGACAAAGTCTACACCAGCAAGGGAGGGGCTGGGCGCAGCTGCAGGCATGATGTTTACTGCCGCTGATGCTGGACTTGCTGTGGGGTCAAGTATCACTGCAGACCCCAACGTGGAAGCTACAGGTGCTGCTGCAGGCTGCGCAGTGTTATCAGCTGAGATGCTCACGGCAACTACACGATTCAGTGCTGGGCCAGAAACAATCTTGCTGCACCTCAGGGACTGGTTACCGCTGCCATTGTCGACCAGCTGACAGTTGATGGTGCTACCATTTGAGGAGGATAAACCCTGGTCAACCAGTGCAGGAGGGTGGTGGATGGGGGGTACAGCTGTGCCAATTATGACATGGTTCACAGGAGCAGGGCTTATAGTGGGTGGTGTTTTGTGCAATGACATGGCAGTGCTACTGTACTGATCTGTTGCCACTGGTGGTGCTGATGTTGCCTGAGGGGTCAGTGGAGTGGTTTTTGCAGGGCCAGGAGCTTGCTGTGTTGAGTGGCTGACAGCAGGACCAACAGGAATTGCTAGGGCAGGCTCTGGAGACCTCTGTGATGTTGACTTTGGCTGTGCCTTTGGCTGGTGAGGGACTTTGGCATGATTGGTCTTGAGGTTAGCTGTTGTTACAGTCACCGTGAAGTTTGGGACAACTGGCACGGCCGGATCAGCTGTGCTGGCATGGCTTGGGGCCTGAAGGTCCCTGGGGACAATTCCTTGTGATTTGGAGCGGATAGCTGCTACTGGAGCATTGACAGGAGCTGCAAACTCTGTAGCTCTCAAGGCCCGGACCGGGACACCAGCCTGCAGAATCAGACAGGCAAGGCAGGCAGATCACACTGCTGGAGCACATGCTAAAGAGCATCTCTACTTGCATTGCATTATACAGCACAGCCTGTACCCTACTCCTGTGACATGCCATGTCACAGCAGTGCCACTGGATCGGATGGCAATGCTGGGGCCCATGCCCATAAGCAGAGTGCATCAAGCATTCCAACAATGCATTTTGTCACTCATGATGCCATGAATACCTGTGTAAACATTGTGCTGCCATGACTGTTGTCAGGCCCAGAGCTGCCCTTGGCACTGGCCTCAGACCCGTTTGCTGAAACCGCAGTAGAAGCAGTTACCTGCAAGGAGTGTGATACCACATCACGTTGGGCATGCAGTAGGCCGTTCACATGCAGGCAAATGTAGGGGGGTTTTGTATGCAGGGGCAGCATAGGACCAACTGCCAGTCGAGGACAGCGTACCATTCATATAGCTATATGATAGAGCCTGACTCGATAGCAGCCACACTGTCCTGTCCTGAAACTATCAGGCCAGTCAAAACATCAGGGCAACCTCCAGCCTGGAGGAATTGCTGAGCAATTTCCTGAGTTGTCACTATTCGAGGTGTATATGCTGCAACGTACACCAATGTTGATTTGTTGCCAACCTTTGCTGTGCCATTCACACTATCAGCTGTTGCATGAGCTTCTGCTTGTACCACATGAGTGACATTGCCAGTTTCTGGTGACCAGGTCCAGGATGAGGCACTTGATTGAGCATGCACCTCGGCGTGTGAGAGTACCTGATACAGCATGAGGGTGCAGCAGCAACTTTTGATTGTGGCACCTGCAGCGACTCGATGGCATCTGCTGGCTAGGTCTCAAAGATCTAGTAAACATACAGACACATGTATGTACCAGCAGCCCAGCTCAGCTGTGTTAGCAATACTCCTCGCAGCGCATCATTGCTCAACGCATAGCCCTCAGCCTGAGTGTCCATGCATGGACATATGCTTACCAAGGTATGATTTTTTTCATAAGCAGAAGATGCTGAAGAGGTAGCTGTAGCTTGAGCAGCATCTTCAGCAGCTGCCTGTGCCGGAGACTCAGCAACATTTCTGCCAGTTGTTCCGCCATCTGAGCCATTTCGCCTTTGTGAAGAGCTGTCAGCGGCAGCAGCAGTACTAGTACCTTGCACTGCAGCATTGCTGCCACCGTCAGAGCTGCGCCTGTCAACGTCCTCTGCCTGGGATGGCATTGTAATGTTGTCAATTGCAACTGGCTGATCGAGACTGCTTGACACTTGTTGGTCTGAGTACTGTGCGGTAACTGGGAGGAATCGTTGCCAGAAAGTTGTCAGGCCTGTGCCCCAAGCACCCCAGTCACTACTCCATGGCCCCCAGGTAGACAGCTTGCGTCGCAGGGCAGGCTGCCATACCAGGGAGCGGTTGCACAACATGCAGCACGCAGTCAGGGCGCACTGTTTGCGAAACATGCACAGAGCATTTGCAGAGGATCAAGTACTGCAGCAAGCGTTGCTGGGCCAGTATCTAAGGCTGCTAATAGTTGCTCGGGGGTCCAACTTGGCAGCTTGGCAGCTGACACAAGGACAACATACCCCCCTGTCAGTCCACCCACTCATCTATTTGAAGTCTTTGCGCCAGCCCAGGCTTGATCAAATACCATGCTCACCTTGTAAGCACAGCTGACACCAAATGCTTGGCCCCACGCGTTTCCGTCACTGTCAATCTTGATGTCAGGGCTTGGGGAATCAGGGCATGCAGGAGCAGCCTTCCAGTAGAACAGAGGGTGTTGGTTGCTTGGGTCCTTGTAGGCACATGGAGTGTTGTCTTCATAGCCCCACAGGCGGCCACTGCCATCTTTGGCACTGTTAATGGCTTTTGGGGTGGCGTTGCAGGCAGGGACATCAGCCCAGGTGGCTGGCTGGTTTGCAGGAATTTTGGTTGTTGCAGTGTGGCTGGTGGATTCATCAACAACAGAGGATTGCACACGATGGATGTGGCTGGCAGACCAGGCGGCAGTTGCACTGCCTTCACGAGTTGCCACAGCAGCTGTGACTGCCTTTGCCACCTCTGCGGCATTACATATGGTGTGAGATCATGTCGATGTGCCAGGGATGAAGCCATTGCAATTGAGGCATGCGTGTGCTCTGGACATAGGCAGCCTAGTTTGGTCAGCCAACTGACTGCAAAAACCAGAAGCATAGGCCCTATAAGCCGGGCTTGTGAGAGGTGTGGAGCTGCTCTGTTGCAAGATCAACTCGTAGAACCTGCAATCACTGACATACAGGATATGCTTGCACTGAGACTACAGTTACTGAGGTATGCAGCGTGTGAGCTGTGCATATGAATAAGACAAAATGCAGCTGCTGTAACAGACAACAACGCCGTGAAGGCAAAGCCACACCTGCTCTGATCGCCCTAGCATCTACATCGCCAGGCAGCAGTATAAGGGATGCTGCCAGCAGAAGCAACGCAAGATTCCATGCCATGCCCATGTTTATAACTGCAGATGACTTCTTGTCGATAGCCTACTTGTCTATGTGAAGTATCGAGCGTAATTCCACGCAGTACCCGTTTATACTGCGTCCAACCTGGAGCAACGCTGTTACAAACGCTGTGCACGGGCACAGTGTCAGGGATGCACACGCCCACCAGGAGTTACGATTGGCCTGAACTATTCACAAAGCCACTAAATAAAGCTCTGTTGGCTCGACAAGTTGTCACGTTTGTTGCTAGCCAAGATTTGTCGACCGAGGGTGCACTGCTAGCGTGATAATGACGCGTGTACAGCAGATGCGTGTGTCGAGTCAGAACTGTTCAAACTCTATTCATAGGCCTCGAATCGTGATGGACATGAGCTTTGTATGACTGTTACACGGGTAGCTAGCTTGTTATTTTCTGTTCAAATTTTGAACGCTCGTCACTGACATCAGCGGCTTCATCCCGCGGATGCTAGTGCCGAGTAGCACGGCAGGCACGAACTGTGCTATCTCACTCACATAAGAGGTGCTCTGAACCCAGGCTTGGGTGCACTAGCCTTTGAAAAGGCCCCAGCTTTGATGTGACAATTGGTCATATATGTATTTCCAGTATTTCCAAAAGCTTGCCTGTCAGGCCGCTGCCGGCAGCGACCGCCAGGTTGAGTGCCCCAACTCCGTCAGTCCAGTGTTGCCACATTGACATTCGCCAGCAGTTTTTGCATCCTACCAGTACACAGCCCTGCTACTCTGCTGTAGCATACCGTCCGGCAGTACACAAGGAGGTGTGATTACTTCATAAAGCATATGCTGGGGACAGCAGAGGTGTGCAGGTCAAGTCTGCTGCCAGCAGTGCACCGCTACGTAAGATGCTTGTGCTGTAGCTTCTGCTGCCGCTGATAGGGTCGTTGCCATCTGGCTCAGCTGATTGCTGTTCACAGGCTGTCTGTGGTTGACACACAACGGGCCCATTGCACCAGCAGGGATCCAGAGGGAGGGGGCAGCTATGCCAGTGACTAGATTGCTGGTGGCGCCCCGTCATGCACTGCTCTGATACCAGCACCCTATTGCTGACAGTCACACTGTGGAATGTACAAATGCTGTGCCAGCTAGGTTGAGCAGTTACAACCACCAAGAAAGCTGCACTACACACAAAACCCCAGATGCCGGCCTTCAAGAGGTTGCGGATCTGCAGCATCCATGTGATTGGCACAACCTAAGACATGTACCTCTCCCACCTGTTGACTGAACATATTGATGTGATCACCATTTCTGTCACACAACTGAAGGATGCGTCCTTGCATGGGTGCGCTGCTGAGAACCTAGCTTTCCCCATGAGCCTGGCAGGCCCGGTGAACCATGGCCTCCTACCCACTAGCCACTGGCTCTGTGTGCAGTGCTGCTCCTGGCTAGCGCTTGGTGGGTGTTATCACTGGCGTCTCTGATCCTCCACCCAGGAGGACTTGAGCATCCTCAGCGCCCAAGGCTGCCTTGTTGCTGTTGCTGCCGCTGCTGCTACCATACTTGGCTATCCAGGATCTAAGGGCTGCTGCTTGTGGCCTGTTCAAGCGCACCCGTGGCCTTGCCGCCCTGCAGTCACAGCCAGAGGTTGATGCATCAGTAGGTATATGCATTCCTGACAACCCTTCTGGCATTCACCCAGAACCTGCACATTCTCAGGCAGTGCTCTTGCCAAGTAGGAGTGCAGCAAACTGCCAGAATATACGAACCACACACTGTTAGAAGCGTGAAACTGCTAGTGCCGTACTAGTGTTGCAATGCACCAGGGCCCCGTAATGTTCCTAGCCCTGGGGCGTTGAAGTGACATCACCGGCCCTACCTCATCAGCGCTACAGCTTCCTCAGCATTTGCAGCAAGCCGCGAGGCAATCAGCACAGCCGCAAGCACAGTCGCACTGCGCCCATGACCATGGGCACAGTGGATGTACACAGAACGGGCATCAGCCATTTCCCGCTGCACCCACTCCACGCCCTCCTGGATCTGATCTGCATCAGGAGCTGTGAAGAGCAACAGATGAACAGCAGCGGAACACGTTGGCCTGCTGCTGAGCAGCCATCCAGCCCCATCATAGTGAACCATTTCACTGATGAGCACAAAAAGAGCTGCTGCTGTGCGCCGTCCCTGCCGAGTGAGCCAGCAGTGGCGTCAACCACAGCACGTGATGATCCAGTGGCAGCAACTGACCAGCACTCCTTGGAATTCCTCCGTTAAAGGCCATGTACTGATCATAGGTGAATCAGTACTTGCACACTCACCTTGTGTGTCCCAACATGGCAGGTTGAGGTAGTGTTGGTTGTGCGTTCTTGGAAGCTCACAAGTGACATCAAGGACAGATGGCTGACCTGCTGGCAGCCAGCTGGCGTGCTCAGGCCAGCCCCCTATGTACCTGCATGTCCTTTCGTGCACAGCTTAGTGTTGTGACAAGTCAAGACACAAGCCCAGAATAGCCACAGGGTGGCATGAAAGCTCTGCAGCAGGTGGGGCCTGCACATGGCAATGTTTTGTTGCAGTTGGGTGGTGAGAAAGCACAGCACATGTAGCATGCAATGTCTGAATGTATGCAACAGCTTTCACAACCATATGCTGCTGATGGCAGCTGCAGCCTGCTGTGCACTTGATCTACCAGAGCTGCACATTGGCATCAACTCACAGCTGTTGAGTGACCTGGTCATACAAGGGCTCACTGCTTTTCCTTCGCTGCATCCAGAGCTTCCCCCGCAGACCTAGGTGGTATGGCCAGAAACATAGCATGCTGAATGGCGAAATGGTCCCATCGGTACGCTTCTGCAGGAGCCAGGTGGTGTATGGTGCTGCCCTGTCACTGGAAGCCAAGGCTACCAAGAAACCGGTTGCGGCTATGTGGCCAAGGCATCCTGTGACAGCCACAGGTACACGTGTACGTAATGCAACTGCAAGGCAAGCAGGTACGAACGCAATTGCCCCAACAATTATAGACAACCCGCCCATGGCAGCTGCACAGTAGCACGAAGTTCTCGCAGGATGATCAGATACGCATTGAAAAAATATTGAAATGCTGCAACGATGTACTGCACGACGTTGGCAAGAGGTGTACTGGAGTGTGACGCTTTGACACAGCCAATTTACACCGACTATTCGCAATACAGCATCTATAGCGAGTCCACTGCCATTTCAAGCAGCACCACTTGTGTAGACGTTATGCATAGTAGCAGGTTGGCTGCATTCGTTCCTGGCCAACAGCTGCAGCTCAGCTTGAAGTCATCAGTTGTAGTGCAAAGAGGGTCCAGAGTCGAGCAAAGCTGAACTGCGTCTGTAAGGATGGCCTGTTGTGGAACAACTTTGATTCCAGAAGCGGTCAGAGTTTGCAGGCTCACAGTTGCTCTGAGTGATAGCACCCAGCTGGCCCCAGTCAGGGGCCTTCGCCTTCGCTTGTCACCACTGGCAGCTGAACTAGACGAATTCACTTTAGTGGTAGTACGTCTGGGTTTGTTGTCTGCAGTTTTGGTCCTTACTAGTATATCTATACCCAGTATCAGAACGCAATCTCGCAGGATCAACAGCCCCTTGAGGGTGCCAACCTCACAAGTTGTCCGACAACTTGTTATACACATGTTTACTATAAGTAGTACTACTAATAATAATTGATACCATCAGCCATAGCGTTTACTGCCATCAGCCTCGCGCCCGATGTTTGTTAGTAGTACTGTCTGAAAACAACCTTGCATGTGTACACCACCACCCCAACGCATGTCAGCGCATTTGCCATAGCATATCAGATGCATCACGTCTCTTTTACCTTGACAGACAGACATGTACATGATTACTGGACCGGGCCAATGATCCATGGGCCACAAAGCAGCACTACACAGTTTCTGTTTGCAGATGGATATTCCCTCCCCACAAAGTGTTGCAGACCACAAGAGAAACAGCATGTACCTGACGGAGCACCTGACAACAGTACAGATCCATAAGAATGGGCAGGATGGCTAAAGCAGCTACTACTCCACTGTGGAGCATGGTCGGACCATCTATAAGCATGTCACGTGTTGCCAATGAAACATGACAATGACATGCAGCATGATGAGTTGAGCACATTCACAATACTATGAAGCAGCCACATGGGCATCAGATGGGTATGCAAAATGGCAATGTCGTCAAGCACAAAAGTGAAAGCAGTTCTGGTAACAGCAATAAGGCAGACCCAAAAATCAGGCGGGACTTTGCACAGATTGCCAGCTAAAATCTGAGTGCAAAGATCCACAAGGCAGCCAGGTTAGTTGGTATACAAAGACATGTCACTGACTCTACCTGTGGTTTGATCACAGTACAAGCATCACTGTGGGTTCGTGATCAATGCGTTGAGCAGGACAATACAGTTCAATATCATCATTGTAGAACGACGAAGCCCCATGTCTCAGGGGTGCTCAGCCCACAATGCAAGGAATGTTCGTAATCTGTGTGACAATCAGGTGGGTGCATGGCCCACGTAATCGCAGTACTTACTCCAGCCCACTGGGCCAATAAAGTATCTCAAGTGTCTAGTCTCATTTTGCCAGCATGTGGCATTGACATTCAGCATCTCCTCTCCGTACAGCAGCCAGTATGCCAGATTACACTCTGAAAATGGCGTGTTGCAGGCCCAGCCAGCCAGTCAGACGCCTCAATGCATGAGATGGGAGAAGTTTCCTTGGGAGCGGACTTGGCAGTAATTGCTTTGCAGCTGTGGCTTCGTCCACTCGAAGAGCCGGTGTAGGCATTACGGCAGGCACAGCAGCAGTGGTAGGAATCGCCACCAAACGAACAGAATCTGCAGGATCCTGCGGCATAGTGAACACATCACATGTCGAGGATAAACAAGCAGCTCAGTGCAGGAGCAGCCGGAATCCTGCAATGGCGATGACCACATGCATCAACAATTTTGACGCAGTGCTGTAAGGCTGGGCCAGCCATGGTTGGCACCATCGGACAGGATAAGGGAGTCTGACCAGTCACTTACTGTATCCATCGTGTGTGCTGGCCCTGGTTGCCCCAGCACCTCGGCTGATTCTTGTGAAGCCGATACACCTTCAGCAGCAGTGATGGTGATAGGCTTGACTGCAGCAAGCCTGATCTGCCTGCCAGCCTGCGCAGATACATTGCACCCCTATGCTTTAGAGGAGGTGCATAAGCATACCTGTGCAGGGTGCAAGCTGTCTGAACCAACATAGTCACACTGCCTGCACCAGACCACATGCATTGCCATATGACGATGTAGCAGGCTGCATACTGCCCAACCAACACTTATGTACTTAAGTTTGGTGTCCTAGTCAAGTGCAACCTGTTGTCAAGATGACTTGGTGTCAACACAGACAGTATACAACTTACTGTAGATCGAGGGTGTGGAAGGGATATTCCACCAGGACCTTGATCCCATGTAGGCTCAGGAATTTCAGACTCTAACACAGGCTTGTGAACAACTCCATCTAATTCAGCAACACTGAATGACACCTGTGCCTGATGTTCTGGCAAAAGAGGAGTTTTTTGTATGGTGCTTCTCTGCAAGAAACCAGACATCAAAGACTGTGTGACGCTTGCAGTACATCATGCATCACAGTGCAGCCCAAAGGACTGATTGGGTGCAGCTGTACCCTGTCATCGTGTACACAAATGATCGTTGCTGCTCTTGAGTGTCCTGTGTCAATTGGTCACCAACCAGAACTAGCGTGCCTATCCAGCACACTGAGATACCTGCAAGCGAAGATGACTTGTTGCACAGCACACAACCTACCGACTGATGGCTTGGCGGGGCTAAGCCACCTGGTCCACCATCGCTCCAATCTGCTGGCTGAGGATCATTGCTGGCATCAGTGGTGCTCAGAACTGGCACAGTTTTGTCCGACACCTGATAGCAGCAAGTGCAAGGGCAGCATGTCTGTCACAGAATTTGCCACTTTTCTTTTGCTTCCTGCATTGTTTTCACATGCTGCTGCACTATACCCTAAGAAAAGGTCTTTCCTCTCCTCCCAAGTCCGCAGTAAGACAACTTGTTGAGGCGTATGCTGTTCTTTTCTGTGCTGCATGCAGCGGTTGTGCCTCAACAGACGCACCTTGGGCTTGCTGAATGCCCCATGCAGGCGACGTACTGTATGGGACAGCTCTGAGCTGTTGCTTGCCTCATCAAATATGACTGGCACTGGTGTATCAGATATAATTGCACCATCGCTTGTGAGGTTGTAAGTTGCCACCATGCCAGTCGTCAGCATCAATGCTGCAGGAGGATTCTGGGCAATGGGTGCTGGGCTTGAGGTTTGAACTGGCGCAGCAGATGCGCCCAGCTGTTTGTCAATTGCAGCCATGGAATGACTGAGAACTGGGCCAGGGGATGAGCTGGAGTCGCTGTCGAACACAACTGGGACGGGTGTGTCATGGACTAACCCAGCGTCATCTGTGACTGTGTCAGGGGCAAATGCATCATCAACACTGCTGATGTGGAGTGTTGTATTGAGATCAGCTGTGCTGCCTTTGCCAAACAGCTGGCGGACCTCATCATCCGCTAACACCCTTTCTGGTGCTTTCTGTCGTATAAGGCCCACAGACGTAACAGCCCCAGGTGTGTCATTGGCATTGCCATCAGTGACCTGCAAGCACAACAGCTAAGCTGCTCAACCGTGTGTTGCATAGTAGTGCACGGGCGCGGGTTCAACAGTAGTGCATAATGTTGACGACTTGGAAGCTAGGTCTGCGGCACCTACCTCTGTTGATGGGGTGCTGTTGGGAGCTGTCGCAGGTGGAGCAGTAGGTGCTTCAGCGGCACCAAAAGTTCCAGAAGACCTGCAACACAATCAAGATGAAACTGCTTAACTGCCTTTGTCACAGCACAAGTCACATGCTGTGTGCCAGCGATTGCAGGCAAAGCTTGGACTTCTGCATAGTGGAGGTTCAATGCAAGCAGCTGACCGCTGACTAGTGCGATTGGGCTGCAAATACTAGCCTGCAACACACACCCCAGGTTGTCAACCATGTCTGTGGATGTCAGGTCTCCAGTTGTGTTGCAGGTGCCGTTGTAGCCAGGATAATACAAGGGCTCAGCAATCTTCTTGAATGCACAATTCCTGGAGAAGTTGAAGAATGGTGTCAGGATCAATGACCACACAGACTGCTGCCAAGTGGTAAAATGGAGATGGTTGGCACTTAGATAATCAATATCATGAATCCAAGCATAGATGCAAGAGCTGAAAAGCTTTATCCAGTCCCTGTTTGTAGCGCAGCAAGCAGCACAAAGTCTTACAGACACAAAATGCTAAACAAGGCCCTGCAGGGTTCACCCCGCATACCTCTCAAGCTGCCAGCCAAACAAACATTGGTGACCGTCAGGCCTGGAGTTGTTGGCAGTCGGCTCAGGGTCTTCTCTGCAGGCAGGGGCATCAAACCAACTCAGCTTGTACAGGATTCTGCCGATTGGGATGGGCTGTTGCCGATCAGATTTGTACGCACACAGGTGCTTGCTTGTAGCTGCAGTCTCCCAGTCCCAAACCTGCATGTGAACAAGATTCTGCTGAGCTGTTGCCTACAATCCAAGCACTGCCAGTAAGCTGCCAGCTCAAAGGCTTTCAGCTGGATGATGAGTGGCATATTGTGCATGTCTGGTGTGTGGCATGCATAATCTTTGCTGGCTACCAAGGTGTGTTGGGCGCCATTGCATTGTATCCTGTGTGGTGATGCAACCAACCGATTGCCTTAGGTTGTTTAACCCGAACTGGCAGTTTCCTTGATGTATGTGCACCCTCAGATGCATGATGGCGTCAGACAACACCAGCATGTAGATTGACACTAACCTTATACCTCGAATCTGCCACAGAGGTGTCAGAAAAGGGGGCTGACTTGCAAGCAGGAGTGTGCAGCCAGGAGCCAGGGGCATATCCAGAGTAGAATAAGACATGGCCTGCTTTGTCCTTGAAGGCGCAGCTTGCCCCGTTTCGCCAACCCCATAGCCTCCCAATCGCGTCTGGGCGGCTGGTGGCTGCAGTGGGCACTGCGCGACACGATGCAGCGGTCTCAAAGGGGTCAACTGCATCCTGTAGTGGTTGGCCAGGTGTCAGACCTTCAGAAAATAGGTGCCTTGTGGCAGGGCCAAGCTGTGCTGACTGTCCCTGCAGCAGCACACACGTTGCAGGCTTACAGATAGATTGATGCTTTTGCAGGCATCAGGGTCCGGTACTGGTAACATTTGTTCTTGTTAGCCTTGGTACCTTAGGACCATGACAGCAGTAATGCCCTGTCATGAGAACGAGGCGTGCTTGCAACTGTGTACTGCAGCTCCCCTGCCAAAGAGAACTACGTACTTGAGACTCTTTTTGCGATGCAGCATGTGCGGTGACACTGGCACACACGAGCAGGAGCCACAAAGCAGTAGCCATCTGTGACACCATCGGTGGAGGATTCAGCAAGGGCACCAAGCGGCCTCTGCTCCTACATGTATGCAGAAGAGCCCCCATACGCAAGAGTTCTTAGAAACTGGTATATATATCCTCAGCTCCGTGATGCGGAAATATACAACATGATGTCCGAGCAAAACGGCAGCAACAGCTCACCTTGGTTGCCGTGCTGATGATGCACTGCTTTATTTGAGCGAGACGTAACACACAAGTCAAAATGGGCTCATGTCCGCTGTAAGAGCAATAGTTGAGATCAGGTGTCCAAACCAACTGTGGGCAATGGCACTTCCCACGCAAAACGGAATTGCACTCTAATATATTATCAGCACCAGCGGGTCACTAGATGAGTGGTGCGTTGATGATGCATAACGGCGACATGTGGCAAATTCAAACATGAGCCTATCATAGAACCTAACTGAGGGTTTGAGCCATGCAGTATTTGATTATGAAGTTGTCCGATGTATTACATCAGACGATGGTCCGATATCTGCATGAGATGAAGGGCACTATGGCCTTCGTCGCCAGAGAAACATTGTACATGGTCCTCGAACCACTGGCCAGGTCAACAGGTGTACAACAGCCGCTGTTGTAGTGTTCGGAACACTCAGCACCAACAATGCGTTCGCCACCTCCCCAGGACATTATGCTGTCAGTGCAAGCTTTTTGGTTTTGCCCAGTGTTTGAGTTGTCATTGCACACCAAATGCAGACACTTGTGCAATATCAATAACAGTAGTATCTCTAACTCTTCAACAGGAGATCGGCTCCAAACACGGTGGGGCTACTTTTTTCTAGGTAAATGGCAATAGATCCTGATCCACCCCAAGCTGTCTGCAATACACAGGATGAGAGCAAACGTAGTCATATCGGACGTTTAAGGCTGAGGAGAGGCTGCTTGCTGCCGCTGCTGTTCAAGTGCTGCTCCAAGAGCAGTGCCAAATCGGCCCTTGAACAAGCCTTGTGGGTCAACAAGCCGTGGGTTGCCATTGCTGTCAACTGCAGTCTCAGATTTTCCTGACACGATGCCAACCCTTTTCTTGGACTGCCTTTGCTGCCTCATCAGCTGCATCTCAGTCACCTGACAACCTGCCACGGGCAGCCCAGTGATATCAGAAATGAACACAGCTGCACATGTGTCTAATGGGGTTATTGTATCCTGCAGCATGTACCGCCCTTCACATGACTTGACGACACAAGACACCCTAGAACTGGCTGGGCATGCTTTATCTCTGCAAGGATCGTTGCATTTGGCGCGTTTGGGGCTGGCTGCCCCAGGGCACTGCTGAGACAGCAGATTAGCAAAGCCGTCACCAGAGGTAGCAATTGACTGAGAAGGCCAGACTGGATAAGGTGGGCACACGTCTGGGCCTCCAATCCCAAGATGAGGTCTGACACTGTCGGTGATCTTGGGATGAGCTAAGGTGTAACCACCATCACATGCAGCAGCTGCCTTGTTAGACAGCAGGAACATGTACCTGTTGCATGCAGCAGCAGTGCAGTGACCAGATGGCTCATTGTCGATCCTCTTGTTTGCATGCATCATAACTGCCTACCTGCTTGCATGCATCTATCCTTCCCTCCTGGTAATGTGTCTATAGAGCTGAGAATTTTTGCTGCTAACCTGTCTAGTCATGCATGAAAGGCTCAGCAGGTACTTGTAGGGTGCCTGCTCAAGGTGAATCTGGCATCATTGCGTTCCATAGCATGGGATCACATGCAAGTCCACAATATTGCCCTTGCTGCTGACAACAACTTTGCTGGCACTGCCATGTACCACTTGCCTGTGGCTCCGCTAAAGCAGGTGTGTTCTCACCTGTAACCGGAATACATGCTGCATGCAGGCTGCGCCCCGTGAGGTGGCACCTTGACAGCAATCATACAGCGCCCTGCTGCATCGGCAAGTGCGGCAGCATCCGCTTTGTTGCGCCTGCAGGCAAGAGCTCCTTTGTGTACACACTGCACAGCAACCAACAGTGTCATGCCTTTTTCCACGCTGCCACTGCTGCTGCTCCTGGTGTCTAGCAGGAGGTCAGGGCCTTGTGTGTTTGAGGGGCTAGGATTTGTGGACAGGGACATGAGGGTGCTGTTGGTTGGTACACACAGGAGGGGGGCTGTGCCAGCATCTGTCACCACCAGCCCAGTGATCACAACATCAGCCGCCTGTGCAAGGCTTATGCTCAGGTTGGCGTTTGCAGGGTCTGCACAGTTGTTGAGGGCTTCACCCGACTGTGGTGACAAGCTAGTTGTGGACGTGCTTCCATTGCTGTTGAACGCTTTGGCCTGACCTGCGCCAATGAGGCCAGACCCACAGTACTGTCATTAGTGGCGCCGCATGAGCATAAGTGATGTGCATTTGAAGTTATTTTCGGAAATGTCAGGATTAAGCCCTGCACTGCTGCGTTAGCCTTTTCTGTTGTGTAGTATGCTGGGCAGCATGAACCCTCCGGTATGAGACTGACTCGGTCACTCATGCTCAGGACTGTGCAGAGGAAGCCAACTTGACTAGCATACCTACCTGTGCCACTAGATACTTGTGTGTTTAAAGTTTGAAGAATCAAACTGGTAGATGCCAAAGCTACCCAAAGGGACACAGCACTCGTCAACGGGGACTTCATCACTTCTCAGCGGTTGCTGTCGTTTTGTTGCTGATGTCTTCTTTCGACATGTACAGCCATTGCTTCGTTGTGCTACATGAGTAGAACGACATCTTCTTGATAGCTTCCTACCATTGCCGGCATCATGAGCGGACACATTTCGTGTTTCACGAGACCGGCATCATTGGACAAGGATAGCACCCGCCTGTATCACACAGGTAGACCCGCCTCGTTTGTGATATGTTGTAACGTAGCAGCATCAAACTTCTGAGGGTCTCTATCTGCCCTGTGGGCAGATGTGATCACTTTGAAAGCCTGACTAACTACACATGGCATGCCTGACCAGGTGGTGCCAAGGACCACGGCGCACGCACGCATCGTAGAGTCCATTGCACGTTGAAATGAGAGATGTTTTATCTGCACGAGGCCTGCACCGAAAGCGTCCCACGCAGCAACCTCCGCACGGGAACAAAGCAAACACACAGATCTGATAAATGGCTGCATTGTTACCGTCTTTGAGACTCACATCATGTTATTCGCAGCAAACAAGGCTTAGCAGGCAGTGCATTCGACACAAGCGATCAGCACTGATGGGAGGGACGAATCGGTTGGTGCGGTCTGTGCGCGTCCTGGCAGAGGCAAGTGCACACAGATCTTAGCTACCTTACTGTTGATGTGTTTTTCTGTAACCTGGGGCCCCTCGTGCATGCAGAAGGGAAACAGCCATGCAGGGCATGCAGTGCTACATGACTTCTGTATGACAATTCCCTACGGAGGCATAGCGATGTTCAGTGGGCTAGTGGCTTTTGTGTTCAAAGCTACATCAGTAGGCACTCAGCTAGCAGGTGCTGGAGCAGTCGTGTCTCTGTGTTCAGTGTTGAGTCTGCGGTCGTGGAGGGCAGGAGGGGCATCAACGCCTTACACTCTGGTCTCTGGAGGTGAGCCTCAGGCTGTTTGCAGGTTTGCTTAGCTTCACCCCAGATGAAGGCGTTATCTCATTCTGGTGTACGCAGTGGATCTGTAGCACCTCTCAAAGCGAGTGCTATATAGGAGCTTCACAGCTTGCTGTCAAAGAACGCTCTCTGCTGACAGGGGGATGCTGTCATGTTTGCATTGCGATAACATGACTTTGGCTGTAACTAGCGTGTTGGAGTTGTTCTGAATCTACTTTTGCAGCACACCCCACACTGTCAAAGCTGATCTGGCATCTGTCACTGCAGGCATGGCTGGGTGGGTTGCTTACCAGATGTGGCAGCGTGTGGCAGCAAGCATTGCCCCGGTGCCTTCAGGAATTTTGCTGGCTCTTTCAGCAGCACTAGCAGCCTTCTGTGTTTACAACATGGTAGCTGGCGGCAACCCTCCTCCTTCACAGAAGCAGGCTTAGATGGGAATCCATTCTGCACATGAGTCTGCTGTCAAGTGTTGCGTACCTTTCAAATCGTCATGAGTGTCAGCTACTAGCTTACATGCACCAGTTGGTCACATTTTCTACTTGAAACAGCAATAGGTGTGCTTCAGCAGCCAGCAGCTGTCATACGCTGTGTATTGTCCCTCTCGCATGTGCTTGTTGCGCCTCCAAGACTGTTGCTGGCTGCATTTCTTTTCTTATGTCCGTTGACACATCCTTGTGCACCAGGATGTTGGAAATGGTCTGTTGGTATGTGGTGCATCTCTAACAGCATCTGATGTCATACATGGGTGCTGGTGTCAGTTGCCAACGTGCACAGGTTCTACTAGTTATGTCACTGCCGGCTGCGGCTCTGGTGTAGTAGAGCACCAGTGCTCACAGCAATGTTTGCGAGGAACATGTTGTAGCTGGCAGTGTGAAGTCCTATGTTGTTCTAGGCACTATCATGGTGGCTGTGCATGCCAGACAGTGTCAACACTGGCGGCACCAGAAACAGCACCTACAAGTCACATATACATTTGTTGTTGCCTCCACAAGATATGTAATTTGGTAGTACTTTGATTCCTATTTCATTGCACCGAGTGCTAAATTAGCCCTGAAGCCACTCTGTGAGGGTGCTTCGAACAACTTGGTCCTGCTTATACAACCTGAGTGCCAATCAACCGCCTGCATCCTTGGCAAAGGCCCCAAGTTGGGAGCAGTACCTGGAAGCTCAGTCACACCAAGAGTGGGCCACCCTTAGGGGGAGAAGTGCCGTCACACAGGCTTCTGCGAATGCCACGTGTCTAGTGGCTGTCTCTGTAGCGACACGTGAAGTTCCTCACTTGCTCACTCTTCTATCGGATGTGGCACCTTCCTTTCCTATCAAGAACTTCAATGTTTTACCTTTGCAGGTAGATGAAAAGCCAGGGCACAGGCAAGCTGGTTGACAACTGCTCAGCATGCTGAGCATGCATACATAAGCAGTCTGAAGTACTGCTACGTAGTACGTACTTGTATAAGTGTACAGATACAACAAAATTGATGCTTGGGTTAAGCATACGCCAACTCTGGATGTCAATCCTTGGATATTGTCACTGCAATTCTTGAACAAACACGCATTTTCAACAACATGAAATATGTGAGAAGCAGCAGCCCTTTCCCAAAATGATTATCTGGGCCAGGCACCCAACAATTTGGAGCTTTGTAACACAAGTCGATGCATCTCCTTGGCACCATTTGAGGTGGGTGCGAATGCAAGAAACTGCTCAAAGCCTACAGGACCTTGCTGACCATCAAAAAGTTTTACATGCATGTTAAAGAATATGCCAGCTCATCCAATGTTGCATGGGTTCAATCTCTTTTACATGTTGTAGCTCCTGTTGTTGACGTATGCTTATGGCTGCCAGCCTCCTCTAGATTATTGAGTGATAATTGGCCATCTGCAGTGCAGGCTCTGCAAGTTGCATTTGCTGAGGTCTGTTGGAGACTGTCCAACCAACAATATCAACTTTTTGCTGCTCAGTGCTCAGTTGTGGCACAACCTGTACCTGTACTTGACACAGTAGTACTTGGTCGACATGGCCATGGTGTACCAAATTCTTGTTGTGCTTCATGCACTGCCCGCCACAAGTCGTGTTGGTTGCTGAGATGATGAGATGAGGTCTGCTTATGTTGGTGTCTTCCTCACTGCAAATCAACTGTACCTCTTTGACTGCTGTTTATGAACAAAACCCAGAATGATGTACGCCATGGCCTGGTCCTTGATATGTCACCCAAGAGGGTCTGGGAGGTTGATGCTGATGCTGATGCCCTTGCCCACCCTCAGTGACTGTGAACCTGCCCCACTATACATTGGAAATGGTTTATGGAAGAAAGGTAGACCACCAAGTACACCTGGACCCCATGCCTTCCTTATTGAAGTGATCACCTGTTGTAGACGGCACATAAGCATGGGGGTTGGGCTGAAAGGGGCCTGAGACCCAGTGGCACAAGGTGGCAGGGGAAGCACGGAGTAGTTCACAGAAATGAGCCCAGCATTACTGCATGTGGAAGCTGCTTACAGGAACTGCATAGACTGTTGTTGGCCAGATACCTTATGGCAGCACAACTCTGGTGTCAGTGCTCCTGTAACTGCTGCCTTCGCCTCATCATACAACCAGGGGGCCGGACACTGGAATGGCACAGTGCTGCCGATGCTTGGCCGGCCACAGCTTGGCACAAACTGCATGACCATTAGCAGCGGATGACAGCATCTCACAGTGTCACGTGCAGTGATGATTTGACGCAGACACTCTTGGGCCCGCTGTGATGAGGTGGCCATACAGATATATTTCCTATTCTGCTAGGATTTCTTGCAAGCATCAACCACCTTTCTGGGGCAGGAGCCGCCTTTGTGTCCCGCCTCCCAAACCCCCACCTGGCAGCATATGTCGTCACGCAGCACTGTTTCATTCTGCTTGCTGGGGTCAAACACCAGAGGCATCGTACAGCGGTACATGGCAGTGCTGCTAGCTGCCGGCCGTCCACAGGTGGGAGTGTACTGCAGGGCATGCAGCAAGAAACCATTTGCTTGCATTGGCATTGGTAGTCCACTAGCAAGTACACGCAGACCATTTGTGCACACCTTGAGCCACACTGCCAACTGTTTGGTGAGCAGCCAGTTCAGCGGCAATACCACAGCAAATTAATCAGATAGATACCCTGCAAGTGCGGCATCAATGCAATGACCAACTGTTATGGCCTGCCTGTGATAAAGTTGAGACAAGAACTCACCGTACAGCAGGTATTGTCATCAAGGGTTGTCTGATTTGCTCTGCAAGCATCATACACTAGAGGTGTTGGGCAGGAGTACACGCTATCACTCCCTGCTGATGGTCTACCACAGGTGGGCTGGAACTGCAGACAGCAAAGCAATGCCACCCCAGTCAAACCTGACACTTTGCTTGTGCACACGGGGAGCCTGCTAGTGGCATTCGGCACAAAACCTTTGTGTGCATTGTGCCGTTTGCGGCGGCCAGTGCTGCAGGACAAGGTCGGTCCAGCAACACAAGAGCACCTGAGCAACAGTGGTGCTTATCTTTGTGTTGATTGCTTTGACAGGAGTATCCCTTGAAAGTCAGGCGAGACCTCCTGTGCTGGTGTTGATCAGCAGCAATGCAGGTACCCTTAATAATAACAGCATGCATGCAGCAATGCTGGACTTCCTAGATGGCTCAAGGTGTTGTATCAGCAATAACATGACATTCTGCATGATGCCAAGCCGTTCATGTGTCCCCACCTTGCACTCTGCATCTTCAGCTGGGTACTCAAACCTGCAAGGAAACTGTGCTGTGCCGCTGCAGCTGCTGGCATCACCATCAACCACACAGCACACCTTGTCCTCGACGGTGTCACCCAGCAGGCTGGTCAGGCTCATGCTTGTGCAGCCAGCAGACCAGCTGATGTTAGAGGTGGGAGAGAAGTCCCTGCAGCGACACGGAGCACAGCCACACTGACAGCCAGGCAATAGCAAGGCCTGACAGCAGCTTTCCGTACCATAGGTGACATTTGAAGCTGACTGTGACAAAAGCCCTTCTGCCACCTGCCTAAGCAAATTCAACTTGCTGACTCAGCAAGTGCCAACATGGTCCTTGTGAAAGGCAATATTGCAAGGCCACATGGCATGCCGAGCTTGCCAGCAACTGATGCTGATCTCTCACCAATAGTTGTCTGTGTACTGCACAACCAGTGGGATCCAGGTGCCTGAGAGCGAGTCCAGCACTTTAACAGCAGCCACTGGTACCCTGGCATTGGCAATCTGCATACGCCTGAAGAAGCTGTTGCCGCCCTCGACAAAAGCATACCTGCATCAGCATCAACAGCAGCTGTGCAGTAGTATGTTGCTTTTTCATAATAGTAGGTCTTCACTCGTCGAGCAGGAATGCTTCCCTTTCATAGTTTACTGTCGCTGCAGGCAGTTGATCGTGCCGCATAAGCACACAGTGCCTCTCTGTACACAGTGACCGTGTATCAGCTGCTGCAATGGGTCTGTAAGGGCAAGGGCTCACCTGAAGGTGGTTCTCCCAACAGGGCACTGGGTTGGGTACCACTGAGAACCCCATCTGCCATCACCATTTGACTGCAGGTCCAAGTCACCTGCCTCACACTCTGGACACACATCACACACAAAGCCCAACTGCAACGCAATGTGGCCACGACAGCAGCAGCAGGGCCAGCAGCAGTGATTTTTGACACCATTTAATGGACACAGCAGGAGTTGTGTGTGCATTGGTCTGCAGTGCCATAGCGTTCACAGTGTCACACAGTGGGCATGGTGCCCACCAGCCACTGCTGGAGATGATACATGCCCTGATCACTGAATGCACTGTTCGTGCATCACGATGGACTGGGCAGCCATCCATGTTGCTGTATGGATGCCACACCTGGTAGTCTGTTGGTACTGGGTTGACTCCTGAGCCGGTACCAGTGCCTCGGTACTTGATGCACATGCCACAGACCGAGCTGCCTGTGTACTGAGCATCGCTGAGAGCTAGTGGTATGCCAGCGAATGCTGCTGAACTGGCCAAACCTGTGTACTGAAAGCTGCACGAGCCACTGGCATATGTAGACTGCACCCCAATATACGTGGTCTGCGTTGCACAGGAGTGGTACAAAAGTGTTATTGCTGGCATTCCTGCCCCATGTGTTATCAAAGTCCACAACGTTGCGGATTGCTGTTCTGAAAGGTTTAACTAAGCTATGATCTGTACCATGGCTGCATGCTGCGCAGGTCAACAAAGCCTACCACCAGATACATTCCCATTGCCCCTAAACCCCAATGTTGACATGCATTGCAGTGCTGCACTGGCCTCTGCTGCCTGTTGCAGTGCAGGCCAACAGCACCAAATCTTTAATAAACTGTCATTGTCAGTAATGCCGACAACAATCCAACAGGCGCCGCAGTTGCAAGCAATATCAAACTCACAGTTCCAGAGTAGGTTGTCCCGAAACTTGGTGCAGTTGCTATTACAGGTATGTACTGGCCACTTGCAACTGTCACCAGCGCACAACATAGCACTAGCGGGCCGATCAAGCCCTTGATAGGCATCATCGTACCAGCATTTGTATTTTTGCTTCTCTAAGGCAACTTCACAGTAGCTTTGAACATGCAGACAACCGCTTGGCCAAGTTGGTGCGGTCGCTTACAGCGCGTTCTCTGACCAAGCATAACATGTTGGCCCGTTTACATAAGATGTTCTGGTTCATGATAGGACTTTGGTCCAGTATGCTTGAGGACGCGGGCATTTGAGTTGTTGTTCAACGGCCACACTCAGTTTGAACAACTTATCTATTGATCACTGGAAGCCACAAAAATGCAAACCTTGACAAAAGCTCAAAATTGAGTGCTCGTGTGCGGCCACAGTCTGAAAAAAACCACCGTATCAGGAGGCGATCACGTACAGTCAGCAATGTGTGCGTACGGGACCTGAAGTGAGTATGCCACGAACAGTCCGTACGGTCGTCCAATGCATCATATGTGATGAACGGCGTAATTTAATGTCATGATTGAAGCTACCAATTGAGTAGCCAAATTGCGAGGCCTGAGAGTCCCTATTCGAGCTAAACCCCCAAGGTCCCAAGGTCCTGTTCCATGTGCGTAAGTCATCTGTTGTAGGCCGAGGCCTCACTGTATGCAGTGGATGCACTCCCAAGTGACGGGAGTCGGTCCTCAGACCACGGGTTGCGGTTCCTTGGCCATGATCAGCGTTAATGGAGTAATGACTGTTACTTTGGCATCGCCATCCTGTGACACGGCAGGAAATTGTACATGCAAGTTGGTTAGTACCCGTTCAAAGAGCAATGAGAAAGTAATATGAGTGCATCGTGCTCAGCAGTAACGGTTCCTGCTTTTTGTGCTCTACCCGGAACTGCATGTAAATCATTTGATGTGCACATGGTGCCATACAGCATCAAGTATGGCCATCAATATGGGTCGATGCATTACAGTGTGAAAGGAACAGTGAACTTCGACTACTAGACTGCCTTACACTTGCAGGCATGACACCCCCCACAGCACAAGCAGGCATTCACTATGCGCGAGAGCTGTCATCTGGGTCACAGATGCTTACTGTTGTGCCCAATGCCTGCATGAGTTGTTGCCTGAAGTCCAGCATTGGGTCTGGCAGGTCAGGATGCTGCTGTAAGTATGTCTGGTAGGCAGACCAGGACTCAAGGTAACCAATCTGCAGCAGCAACAACAGCAAGACAACAATTAATGCAGAATCCCAACTGTCCGCCAACAGTCTTTTCGTAGCTGCATTATGAACAGCAACTGTGTTCTGCTGGACGCTCCAAACCTGTCGACAGTTTGTCACGTGCATGTATGCCCTGCTCTCCGTTGTCAGTGCTCACCAGCTCATCAATTGTCTGTTCACGTGACAGTTCCAGCTCCCTGCGCACCACTACCAGAAAGTCTTCCGCTGACGGCTCAATACCTCGGTACCCCAACTCCACATGCTTGCGTGGCCCAGCCCAGTATGGCCCCAGGGTGCCCTCATACAGCTGGTGCAGCACTGCCTGTGCTGGGTGCTGTCTGTGGTTGAGCACTGGCACGCCGTAGGTCCAGGCGGCAAAGGTGCCACTGGGCTTTAAGATGCGTCGCACCTCACGGTAGAATTCAGCATGTCGAAACCTGGGTGAGCAACAGGCAGCGGCGGGTGAGCCACACAGTACAGAGCACAATGAAGTGAATATAGTGGAGATGATACCAAAGGGCTCCTACACAGCCTATGCACGCGCGTCATGCACTGACATGTGGGGTTAGGTTGCACATTGGCCAGACTTGTCTGCAGGTATGGAATCTGCTTTGCAACACCGCAGCCGATCTGGACTCGCACAACATGCAGCATCTGGTGCTGCAAGAATTTCCTGGGGTAGGCAGCAACACTCAGCAGCCATGGACAACTTAACAGTCACTGATCAGCCGCTAAAGGGTGACAATATGAGGTAGGAAAGGAAACCAAGTGCTAATTCATGACCTGCCCTTTCTTGAACCCAAACACACCAGTGCAGCGCCTGCGCCACCGTAACCAGGTCGGCACAGTGATCTGATAGTCCTGTGTGGTGTGCATCTGCTACTTTGTACTCGATGTTTGTCCTTTGGGCTGCATGCTGTAGTTGTTCAGCGCTACCATCCTGGGCTATTACTTGACTGTAGAGGTCTGCAGAAGAGCACACACAACATCTTGATCGATTTCAACCACATTGGTGTGCAGTTCTTTCCTGTTGTGGCGACGTCACTGCTCCTTAGAGAAAGCTAGGCACCGGCCTCAGCTGTAGCGATCTTCCGCAGTAAGCGCGACCCCACACTCAACACCTCAAAATCGCTTGCTCAGAAATAAATAGACGCAAGATAATTGCAGCAGCCAGTCATGCTACGCACCTGCTAGGCGGTGCGCTGCTTGCCCCGTTCCTGTTGCGATGTCTACTGCCAGCTCACGCGCTGAGCCTTTGCTGAAATCTAGTAAGTTTGAAAAAAGTTCTTCTGGATATGTGGGTCTATACTGGCTGTATTTGGCCGCCTGTAACGAGTTTGAAAACAACTTTGCGAATGTCATGGTTAGGCGGGCGAGTACTTACTGTAACTACGGTGATGCTCTTACAGTAGAGATAATGCAGCTACTAGCAGGGCATCTTGATGAGTGTATATATAACGCGATGGCAACCTAAAGACCAAGATGAGCTTTCACAGCAAGTGTGAAAAAGTGTGATCCTCCGCGCCTGCAATCCGCTCTCGTTCCAACCACGGCATCGACACCCTTCGCAACACAAGACAGCGTTTACAGCACCGTACACCATGCCTACGGGTGATGATGGCAAGTGGAGTGCACAAGCAGCTGTGGTACATTGTCGCATATGGTCTCCCTGCTTTCAACCAGCACGCTGTGATACCCATCTGCATGCATGGAATAATTGGAATCATACTGGTACGTATTGCCAGCCTGGCCACGTAACAACCTATGCTGTTTGATGCCATCAGGTACCGTCCTGACTAGGACTGATTTGCACCGCCTGAAGTAGATCCTGCCAGCCATTCCTGTGAATAGTGTCAGCACCGTGCACCTGCATGGCCCTTTGCAACACTGCAAGAGCCGAGACACAGCGGTGCCGCATGAGGTTGACAGCACTATGCAACAGCAACCATGATCATCTGGCTTTCACCTGTCCCTACGCCGTGTTATGTCACTCCAGCGCTGTACAGCAGCAGCAATATTGCAAACATGTGTAGCAGGGGCGAGAATTTCTTCTCGGAGGTTCTTTCACTCAGAGCATTATGCAGCGCCTGCTGACCTGCTTGAGAATAAGCGCACCTGATGCTGTGAGATCTTTCCACTCATCGTCAGCCAAAGGGTGTGAGGCAGCAGCAACTCCTTGCAGCTGGTCTTGAAGTCCAGCATCATATCCATGCCAATGCCTGTGTCAACAGACACTTGACATTACTGAAGCTTATTGTGCGTTGTGAGTCTTGAACAACTGAACACTGCAGTGCTGTGTAGGACAGTTTGTTGGGGAATGAACTATGACATCCTGCTGTTTGGATCCATATCAAGTAGTCGACTGATGCTTCTCACATTGCTGTAGGCATGGTGATGCAAGCAGCCACCACCAGCAAATCCATGAGGTGTGTTGTCAGGTGACTCAGCTTGACAGGAAACCGGTGCTGCAGTTGCATGCTCACAGGCCATGGTGTCACACTAGCTGCAACTCACCCTGTTGTGTCACATTCAGGTGTCAAACCTGCATGGTAGACAGCAGCATCACACCTTACATTTGAGTGTTGTACACTTGTGTCTGCTGTGCAGCAGAAAGTACTAGATATACTCTACATCCAGGCAGGTAGGTGCTATTCAGGTGATCTGACAGGCTGGTGAGAGGGCTCAATGCTGAAGTTGTCAAAGAATGGACAAAGTTACATCTTGCACTGGTACTGGTGACCAGCAGTACGTGTGCCAGCACAGGTAGCAGCCTCGCAGCCATTCTGTGAGTCTCACCTATTGCTGCCAATGCAGTGACATGCTCTTCATGAATCACACCAACATTGTAGCGGGCTGAGACACCTGCATGTCGCAGCAATGGTAGCTTAGCCGGCAATGCCAATCAAGTACAGATCTCAGCAAGGGACAGAAGAATCAGGTGGACTACAAGTACAGGAACACCCAGCACCCGGTGCTGCTGGCAGCAGACGCAACTTTCAGCACGTTCAATGCAGTACTGAGTTGCAGCAGCAAATAGTCGCAGAACGGCCTGATCATTGAGCAGCTTTAGGGACAGCAGAAGTATGGCCCCCTACACCTGCCCTCTCCAGCTGCATGTCAACTCCTGGCTTCTGCCTGCAGTGTTTGACCAGTCCTGACCAGCGTCGCCTGTTGGCCTGCAGGGTTAGCAATGACCTTGATGATGCAGTCAGCAGTTTTGCAACAGCATTCTCCACTGGAGTTTACATCAGCCCAGTTTATATTGCCGGGTCTGCTGGGACCGGTTGCTCACCACTGTGTAGGGGTTAGCTGCTGGTGCATGGGGTGCCAAGCTACCATCAGGCTGGCGATATGTGCGGGCACCATGATCCCGGATCCTGCAGTGACAGACATGGACTTTCGGAGAATCAGTCCACTGTCCGTTGGTGTGTGTAACCATGCACTGTGTGTCATGCACAACGTGTGTGCATCAAAAGCGCTGACCGTCAATCAGCGGACCAGCAGCATGTGTGTGGTGTCTGTTGTTTTGTGTCTATCCAGAATGATTCTTTGTCAGCATACTATAGGAGCAACCCCAGCACTAGCCTAGTAGGCCGGGCCTAAAGTGCACAATATCAGAGTACACGCTGGTGACGTGAATGAGCTGGCTACACACAAGATCTTGCAAGTCGTGCTACCTGTTGTTGTAAGCCCTTCGTAGCAACGCCACCTCTGTTGCGACAGCATCCTGCTTGTCAGTTGCTGCTGCAGCAGCTGTTGGATGAACAGCTGGATGTCTAGACAGCACGTCCGTGGCTGCTGCCGCGAGCTCCCGCTGCAGATAATCTGATAACTTGGGCATGTGAGAAGTTGTTGTATCAGAGCAAGGCTCTTGCTGCGGCAGGGTGCTGGTGCATGTTCAGACAGGTCTTGTGCTGCACTCAGAATTGATCATCGCTGTGGACTGCACAAGCAAGTGTTGTTTGTTGTAAGGAGCTTTTCGTACGGTGCAAGGTGCCTAGGCTGAAGCGAACTTGAGATGGGACCAACAGTGCGAGACGGTCCTCACTGAAGTAGGTCCCCAAGCATAGCAACCACATATAAAGCGCGCGGGAAAGCTGTCAAAGCGCAGGCTGCAGCTGTCAAAACGGGGGAGATACCTGGACCTCGGAAAACATCTTGGGGCGTAAACAAGCTGTCAACAGAATCACACTGTAACACAAAGCCGCAGTTGCGTGATGTTCACCATCGTCCCACGCGGATCAAACTCTGCAGTCGTTTCAGGTCATGCACAACAAAGGCATCAACTGCCACACACTGCTGCCACCCACCTGCTGTGTGCTGGTTGAGCAGCCAACTCTGCTGACACAACAGCTGCTGATCCTAACCAGTGATTATTTGGCTGAGAGTGGCACTGCAGCATGAAAAAGACTTTGCTGTTCTTGCCTTCAGCAGTTGCAGCTGGGATGGCAGCATGGCAGGTACAGAGGATGCAATGGAAGGTGAGACTCCACTCTGGATAAATCCATTGCTTACGTCCATGCAGTCATGCTGCAGTAGCGCCACTGGCCCACGATTAGCCTGCAATGTTCTTCTGCAAGCGTCTACGCCTCCTGTGCTGCTGTGCTGAAATGTGTTACAGGAGAGCATAGTAGCAGCAGCTCAAAAGAACATGCAGATGCCACCCTTTGACCTCTTGCAAGGAGTAGTGCCTGAGTTCAGGCGTGTTGCAACAGATGGCAGATACGATCACAGCAGGGCAGCATTTGTGGGACCTCGACCGCTCACGTGAGCTACTGCAAACATTGTACTCAGAAAATACCTGCAACAGTATGGAAGCAATCGGGAGCCGAATTTTGTGACTGCAAGGTAGCTGGATCATCCCATGCTCTGGCTGTTGTTCTGGCACTGCGTGTCGGGCTCACTAGCCCCATGACACGTTTTCATGTCCACCAACAGGCAAGCAACAGGGGCGGTATCAAGACACGACATGTTGCCGTTGGTGCCATATTCGCTCCACTGACGTTGTGGCGGTGTCTCTTTGTGTTCAGGTATGAGCCCAAGGACCGCAACATCAAATTAGGCATGCGGGAAATGTTGGTGACTCCAGGAGCACTCAAGAGTGGCTTCCTGCTGGTGCAACCATTGACCAGCCAAGATGGGTAGGGCACCACAACCAGCAGCAACAGTAGCAAGGCAGCACTTTGGGAGGGGGGGGGGGGAGTGGGATGCACTCAACACCCATGGGGACCCGCCTTGCCAGCAGAGTAAGAGTGGATGATCTCACATATGCAGGCCAATAAACATCAGTTTGGCCATTATGTCTGCATAAGGCGCTGATCAGCGGCGCAATGAGCGGGACAACGCAGGCATGCCTCAAGTAACTTGCATTGCTGTGTTCACAACACATTTGCTCCTGATCCTCTTCTGACTGCTGCTGCTGCCGACTCTGTTGTCCCAGGCAGCACACCGTCCTAGTCAACCGCGGCTGGGTTCCCCCCAACTGGAAGTCTGAGTGGCAAGAGCACTTCAGCCAGGTGCAGCCAGCAGGCAGTGTGCGGGTGACAGGAGTGGTGCAGGGAAGTGAAAGTCCCAGTGGATTTGTGCCAAAGAATGACCCAAAGCAAGGGAACTTCTTTTGGCTTGATGTGCCTGGCATAGTAAGTTACAGCAGCAGGGCATGATGGCATGGTAGCCTGAAGTGGTGTGCCAGCCAAGTGCACACGGTGCTGTCCCACTGCTGCCTGTAGTCTGCAAGCCCTTCGTTTAGTCACTGTTTGCATAATCGTTTGTCCAGAGGCTGTGTCTCCTGGGGTGGGATCAACTTCCTTCATGGCTGCTTGCACTGAACGGCGCGGTCAGCGGCTACATGGGCCACAGCATGGGCGACAGAGGTGCCCTTCGATCGACAGCTCATCTCCTGCTGCCACAGATGTTCCAGCGTCATAGATGTGTTCACATCCCATTGCGTGTAGTAACACGTTCACATGTACTGTCCTGCAGGCTGAGGCGTTTGGTCTACCTGCAGGCACCCCCCTGGTGCAGGTGCTGGTGGATGAGGACCAGGGCATCAAGGGCGAGCAGCCAACATGCACAGGGACAGTTTATCCATTACCAAAGCCAATTAAGAATGTTGTGCAGTTTTCAACAATGCCCATAGGTCATTTCAACTATGCAGTGGGCTGGGCGTGCATGTCAGGAGCCATGGGGTATCTGGCTCTCAAGGTGTTAAGAAAGGGGAAATAGCCCCGGCAAGTGTGTGAATAAGGCTTGGTTGTTGGTGCTAACATGCAGCAGCTATCAGGCAGTTGTTTACGACCATTGAAAGATTAGTTGCAAGATTTTCTGAGCTGTTGCCCTGAAGAAGGGTACTGCTCCGTGCAACAAAGCACTGTGCAGAAAGCCATGCTCACAACTTATACTATGCCATTCATCACTTGGTATGCACATTCAATCAAAAACGTTATGTCAAGGCAAGCAGTCATGACTGCTGCATCATCCTCATTATGGACACTGTCTATCTGCCAGGTGACATGGCTGTCCTTCAGCTGCTGAATTTCTCAACTGGCCTGTGAGTACAACAACACTACTGAAGAGAAAGTCATGCTACCCTTTGGTGCTACTCTGCTACCATTTAATAAGTCCCTGTAGTAGTAAGGTAGGGGTCATGCTCCTTGGTGTCTTCTTCATCAGAAGACAAGCAGGATATCCTGATCGATCAGCCAGGAAGATAGTTGAAGCAGATGCATAGTCCGCTTCAACCATCCACAGACTCTGTCATTGGATGATGATCAGCCTAATGAGGCTCAACACAACAATGGCTACTTGATTTGAAACCTGGGGGCGCCCTCTGCATGATCTGCCGTGACCGACCACATCCCTGGGATTGGGCTGCTGCTGCACATGTACTTGTACAGCTGCATCTGGTGCTGATGTTGTGAGACGGCACCTTGACATGGTGCAAGCAGGGCCTTGTAAACGTGCTGCCGCTGATGACTTCAGTGACGCCTGCTCAGGGAGGAGCAAACACCACGTCACTGCGCAGCACATACTTCACGCCCTGCCTGACCTCTGCTGCCTCATGCTCCAAGCAGCGGTCCTCTCCATGCAGGTGCAGCAGAGCCAGTCCAGGGGCAGGAGTTACACTGGCAACAACACGGTTACGAGCACCTACATGCAACAGGCGGGCAAGGGAAGAACGAGGAGGTGGGGGAGCTCAGCGCTGGTCAAGGTACTTGCTGGATTATGTGAGTGGCTTGTGATCAAAACACCCACTTGTCTGCTCAGCATGCAACAACACGCCCCAGGTGCAGATTCTAGCCAACCACATGTTTGAAAGCTTGATGGTTGCTGCTGCACAGGAAAGCAGGGTAGACGTTTGTAAGGAACTTGACCTGTTGCTCAATGACACTGCATTACGGGGGTTTCCCTTGCTCAGTGTGTATCTGTAGGGAGACAAAGGGTCCCCAGCTGCATTACAACTACATGCATGCCTGGAAAGCGTGGTGCTGCTGATGGTATTGCTCACCATAAAAGACCGTCTCTCCGCCCAGCAACTGCTGCACAGCACATGTGTTGGGAGCCGACAAAGCTGCCTGCTCAGCTGCTGCATTTGCCCCTCGCTTGCCTTTGCTGCTGCTGCTATTGCTGTTTGCTGCTGCACTGCTGCTGCCCTTGCCTCTGCTGACAGGTTGAGCCCCTTCTCCTGGCAGCTGTCCTGACAGATAGATAAGCACAGTGTAACCTGTAAGGACAGACATGGGGGACCAGCGGCATTGACAATGCAGCAGACCGAATCCTGGTCTCAGCTGCAGACCTCCAGGGCAGCCATGAACAGTGCATTCAAGACAAGCAGCCTGTAGGCTACCACTCAGCAGAAGCAGTGAGCCTACAGGCATCATTGCACACAACCCTACTGCAGGAGAGCAATGCAGGAGAGCAAGTGAGGTGAGCAGCAAGGCACCTCTGCTGCGTGCAGGGGCCCAGTAGACTTGGCAGCGCACCTGTGACTCGACCAGGTGCCAACTCAACACTGTCGTCTACGTGCTTGCCAAACTTTTGCCCCCGTGTATATCTGTAGAACCTGAGGTTTTGGTTGAGACCTACAGGCACCAGCTGGTCTACTGTGACACCTGCCAGCGTCTCTCTGAGCCCTGTGGCTGTCCATAACTGATCTGCTAGCACAGGGTCTTGGAGGCTGATGCGATGATTGTCCCTGTGGACACGTCAAAATGGCTCCTATTGTATTCATAGAAGCACAGTTCTCTGGGCATTCAAGCGCTGCAGACCACCTCGCTATTGTAGAATCAGTCAGGATCAGGTCACCCCAGGCGTTCATGCTGTTCTTGGCTATTGTGGCAGAGTATGCATCCCCTTGTCCATCATAGCCAGCGCTGCTGCAGCACTGCCAAGAACAGTACGTATATTTGACCTGTCACACCCTTACCTAAATGCTTCACCATATGCTGGCCCCCTGCTGCTCTGGTGCTGAAAACCCACCGCCTCTGCTGCATCAATGAACTTCTGTGCCTCAGTTACTGTCAACACCCCTGGAACCTGAATAAGAAAATAATGATGTGCCAGTCAGAGTGCAGATGCTGCACATGCGACATCATTGGATGTGATGAAGTGCTTGAGAGGTCTCATGCAGTAACTGATTCTAAGTTGTGTGTGTCTTGTCTTGCCAATGGTAATGTTTGTAAAAATGTTGCTGCAGCGCCAGAGAAGATCAAGCTTTGCAACAGTGAGCTGCTCTTGGCCTCTGAATGCTGTGCCCTGTACATACTTGGCTGTGCTACAATGCCAGCAGTTGGGCACAACTTACCAACAGCATATGTGTGCCTATGACCTCTGCTTTGAGATTCTTGGCGGAGAGCTTCAGGTGCTGCAGCGGTGATGCACCTGCACCAGACTAGCTCTTCTGAGAATCGAGGAAACAAGGTGCTCAGTCTGCACAGACAATGACAAACTATTACCCTGCTGCTGCTTTGGCATGCTGCTACTCTGACAGCCTGAGGCTTCAATCGGCTGATTGTCGTAACTGGCTTTCTGACTTGGAAACGTACAGAATTGTGCGTCGTTCTAACAATGGCTACAGGTGCATACCAACAGGCGTCACTGACAGGCCTAAGCAGCAGCAGCAGCAGCAGCAGGGTATGGCGCACTGCTGTATTTGCATAGAAACCAGATGCTGTCTGGTCGTTGCATGCCTTTCATAGTTGCGCTTCTGTTCATTCAATTCTGCGGAACAAGAGCTTTCCATATGCTGCAGCCAGCTAACATTCAGCCAGTGATATAAGAGCACAATATGTCTTTTAAAATGACCGATCTCCCGGCCGCAGAGGTGAGGCAGCAGACAGTTGCCATGGGCGCCTGTTCGCAGCCAGGCCTAGCAGGGATTGGCCGGGCGGTATCTTGTCAGCATGGTCGACCTGATTGAAACATATATCTCTGCACCAGGCGTGGCCGCTGGCGTCTATGCATGGTCTCTGGCCTTCCAATGTTGGTGACTTCTTGTCCCGTCCCTGCAGGCAGTGCTGGTGCCAACCGAAACCGTCCCAGACACCCCTGTCATCTGCGGGCACGACTTCAGCAAGTCTTGTGACCTTGACAGCATTATGTCCAGCATGCTCACCAGTGGGTTTCAAGCAACCGCCCTGGGTCAGGCTGTCAATGAAGTCAACAGGATGGTGAGTGCTGAATCAAGCAGGAAACCGCTGGTACGCTGGCTGCAATGTGTACTGTTTACTGCACAGTGCTCAGTGCAGGCATCAGCAGGCAGGTGAATGCGCCACCTCACAGCAGAGATTAACACCAGCAGGATGCTGCTGTTGATGATAGAACAGGGTGACTTGCAGCTGCAGATGAGCAAAGGTAGGGGCTATGTCTATAGATGAGCACGATTGCCAGTGCTTTTTAATCGGCTGCAGATCAACTGGCGCCTAGAGGACGAAGCTATCACTGAAAAGACAGACCCTGAACATAAGGAGCCAGCGTTTCGGGCATCTTGTAGGACCAAGATATATCTTGGCTACACATCAAACCTCATATCTGCAGGTGTCAGGGAACAAATCAGGTACGAACAGATGGCATTCTGCAGCAGCGCACAACATGGCTGTGGCCTGAACAGAAGGGGAGGCAATCAGTGGTCAGACTAGTCCCCACATAAGCAGCCTCAGTGACCAAAGCACTCACACCTCACAGTCACAGCAGCAGTCACTGATGACAAGGAGTGCAGACCACTGTGCCGCAGCAGCAGCCAAGCCTGCAGTGCCTGCAGTGCCTGCATGTGCGGGCACGGCCGCATCATGAGGTGTTGCTTGGTGTTTGTCTGTGTGCAGGTGGCTGGTTCAGAACAGGATGGTGGATGTGTTGGTGACAACAGCAGGAGGCATTGAGGAGGACTTCATTAAGTGCATGGGCCACACCTACATGGGAGACTTCCAGCTCAAAGGTGCAGGCAGCATGTTGTGGCACGGATGCTGCTGGCAGCAATGTAGCCAATTTGGCTACATTGTTTGAAACAACATGACAGGATGTACAGCAATAAATCACAAAGGCGGTGTCACTGACATTCCTGCAGCCAACAGAATCACAGTGTGAGTTGGGCAGCAGTAAGGTGGGCTACTCAATTTCAATGTAGACAACTGACTGCTGCCCCCTTTTCTGCTTGTCTATTACCATCAGGCAAGGAACTGCGCAGCAAGGGCCTCAACCGCATTGGCAACATGCTTGTCCCCAACAGCAACTACTGCCTGTTTGAAGATTGGATCATGCCAATTCTGGACGATATGCTCAGGGAGCAGAGGGAACAGGGAACAGTCTGGACACCTTCCAAGGTACTTGGGTAGGGGTAAGACGCCATTACACCAGTGGCCCAAGCTTTGTGACCTCGAGTACAATACAGATGTTGGTTTGAAACTGAACCTGGTGGTCACCAGTCACAGTTATGTGCCTGAGTCTGTGCTTGGTCATCACTGGTCCTGTTGCAACTATTGCTTTGGTGCAGATGATAGCCCGCCTTGGCCAGGCCATCAACCACCCCGACAGCGTGTACTACTGGGCCTGGAAGAACCACATCCCCGTGTTCTGTCCCGCAATCACTGACGGCAGCATTGGTGACATGTTGTTCTTCCACAGCTACAAGAACCCCGGGCTTGTGGTTGATGTTGTTGGTGACATCAGGGCCATCAATGACTCGGCCATGAGGGCGGCACCCCGCAGGACAGGAATGATCATACTCGGAGGAGGTGAGGGGCAGGAGGGGGAGGGAGCACACAGTGACAGCCGCAACACCCTATGCTGGCTGCTCTTCATTGTGATGATGGAATTCCCACTGCAGATTGTTGAGGCAGCTGCATGTTGACCAATGAAGCTGTGACTGGAGTGCAATGGCGGCTACTTACCTCCATTTAAGTTGTTGGTTTGCGCACACCTTGCAGGTTATGGATGTCAAGTGAATGCCTGTTCATTGAGTGACATGATGTCATGCTAGTAGCTTGTGACAGCAGACTTCAGATGGTCGCTATTCTTGTGTCTGCTGCTGCCAACTGCTGTCAGGTGTACCAAAGCATCATATAAACAATGCCAACCTCATGCGTAACGGAGCAGACTTTGCCGTGTATCTCAACACAGCACAAGAGTTTGATGGCAGCGACTCTGGAGCACGGCCAGATGAAGCAATATCCTGGGGAAAAATCAAACCAGATGCAAAGCCTGTCAAAGTGTGTGGTGATGCCACAATCCTGTTTCCATTGTTGCTGAGCCAGACCTTTGTCAAGAACTGGGGCAGGCGGGAACAGGCGGCAGCGGCAGCAGCAGCAGCAGCAGCAGCAACAGCTGGGGATAATCCTCATCAACATCATCATCATCATCATCATCATCAGCAGCAGCAGCAACAACGGCAGCAACAAGGGCAGCAAGTTGTTGCCAATGGGGCCAGCCTGGCCGACAGTAGTGAGCGGTAGGGTACGGTCAATCTTCTGCTGGTAATTACAAGTTGGTTATAACAAGTTTGCCGGTCGTTCAGCGCTTTACCTCAGAACTGTCAATTCCCTGTCCTGAAACCTACTACTGTAATTCGTATTAGTAAGCTGGTGTATTTACAGTGTGCTGAGGCAAATGCTGGTCATGCTGTCGACAGGATTTTGCTGTCAACTGACACACGTCTTTACTAACAACATGTTTCAGCCTGGTACTACTGGTATGCGGCATACCCATCATATGAGACCATCCAATTCTCGAGTCAGTGATTCAATGATCCAAACTTTGTGCCACAAAGTCATCAGTGATGACCAAATGCTATGTATGGCAGTGGCTGGCCAGTAGCTGGCCTGGCAGGTGTAATACTGTTGCGCCATATATTGTATGTGTTATGATGAGACGCTGGTGGTGCAACAGGTAGTACATCAGGCACTTGGCGTGGTGGTTTGGGAAGCGTGCAGTACACTTGCAGTACACAATGATTCTCAACCCTCTATAGCTGTATGCCTCTTTCCCTTTACAAAAGCTTGGACCCGGGTTCAGCAACACAAACATGGTGGCTATCTCTTTGCATCATGCTGCTGCATGACGGTCAGCTCATCCGCTAGCTGCAGCTGCTCCAAAATGTTGCATGGGCTCAATGTACAAGCTGCCAGGCTGGGCCGCTCCTTGCAGGAGTAAGGACCACACGTGTACAAAGTTCTGGATGCCGGGCACGAGGTGGAATAAGTGGTTTTTGAGTTTGTAGGTTGCTTGAGTTACTTAAAGCCCACTGGGCGAGCCAATGCCAGAGCCTCTTGAGGGTACCTGAAAATCAGGCTGGACAACTTCCAATATTGCATGGACCACCTCTGCTTGTCACACCAGTCCACAACCCTACAACTGGTTACACTGCCGCTCCCACTAGCTGCTGCTGTTGATGCTGCTGCTGTTGATGCTGCTCCTGCTGCTGCTGCTCAGCAAACAGCTTGCCAGACTGCCTGGCCAGTTCACAGAAGTAGCCCACATTCTCCTCAGGTGTGCCTTGCACCACACCATGACCAACGTTAAGGATATGGCCCTTGGGCCCTGCCTCCAACAACACACGGTTCACCTCTGCCTGTATCAGCTGCTGTGTGCCGAACAGCACCATGGGGTCAACATTGCCTTGCACTTTGTGCTGTGGGCCCAGTGTCTTGCGTGCTACGCTTATGTTGGTGCTCCAGTCCAAGCCAATCACATCTGCATTGCTGCCCGCAATCACATCAAGCTTGCCAGTACCTGCACACAGCGGTCGGCCAGGAGCAGTCAGTGTGAGCAGTGCGCCTGACAAGCAGGCACCCAGCCAGCAGCAGCAGATGCATTCCACCAGGTCAAGCATCAGCACTTGCCTGGCACATGTTCAACATCTACACAGCTGTGATACTCCACAGTCACCAGTCACACCATACCCTGCTGCATATTGCCACTATCAACCTGCTCCACCAGCTGATCCAGTGACCGCTGCGGCTGCTCCACCCCTGCTGCTACCCGTGCTGCCCGCACTCACCTCCATTAGCATGGAATATGATTGGCACATGTGGATACCTGGCTCTCACTGCCTCTGTGAGCCTGTTGGCATATGGCAAGCTGAACTCAGCAAACTGCTCTGGGCTGAGGTGGTGAGCCCAGCTGTCAAACAGCTGCACCACCTGAGCACCAGCCTCAATCTGGTAGCCAACATATGTGACCAGCGCATTGGTGAGGTGGTCCAGGAATGCATGAAGGACTCCGGGGTTGTTGAACATGATGCTCTGAAGGGCAGCAAAGCAGCAACCAGTACAGGGGTTGTCCTGTTGACAGCCATGGCTATCTGACTGTTGGTGCCAGGTTTGCACACCAATGGAACATAATCCTGCCGTGCTGCTCCCATGCTATGACACTTCCCTTCCTTCCAGCATCACTGCACCCCACTTGTTGCTATTGCACAGTGAAGTGCTGCCTAATCTTCCTCACACCTTTGTCTGCTTGCAGTCTCTGTCTGCCTTGCCTTCCATGGCGTAAGCTGCCAGTGTCCAGGGTGTGCCAACAAACCCAAGCAGAGTTGCCTGTCCGTCAACCTCCTTCCTGCAAGACAACAAATACCGCTGTCATCAGTGCAGCAGCCCACCTAAGCCTCCAGAGGACACCAGCAGTGAACACTCTCTACGGTGTAGATTCAAATGTGTGCTGCAGTGTAACTATTGCTGGGGTGTGCCCATTGGTGTACGTGTGAGTTCTGCTGTGGTGCTGTTCAAGTGTACCTGAGTGTGCTTAGGATCTCATGTATGAATGGCAGGCTGCTCATGGGGTCATCTAGGGTCTTCAGAGCCTTCACCTGCGGTAGCAGAGAATGCCATCAGAAGCAGCAGCAAGAGGGGGTCTCGACAGTGTTGGAGGTATCACAGCCCGGGTGTACAGCAAGGAAACAAACCATATGTGAAGAATGTGTCTCGACCTTACAAGAAGGGAACACACTGGCAGCAAAGATAGATGAGCAGAATAGAACCCGCACTGACAAAACTGGCCAGCTGTACATACTGCTATCCACACCCCCGGCCCCCCTCCTGCCATGCCCGCAACCTCTGCTGTTGCTGCTGACCTGATCCATGCTTCTGATGGGTGTGTCAATGCGCGGCCCCTTGCCCTTGATGACATCAAACTCAATGCCCAGGGCAGGAAGAGGGGTCAAGATATCGCTGAAGAAGATTACACCATCAGGCTTGAATGCACGCCATGGCTGCAGGAACACACACAGGCAGGGGCGAGGTTTTGCGTGCAGGGATAAAGGAAGTGCAACAACAGCTCGCAAAGATGCTTGCAGGAGCTACTGCTGCATCTCTATGTTGGCAGAGTGCTTCATTTCATTGCCCTGATTTTAAAGCTTGCAATCAGTTTACTTGATGATAAGCTGGGTTGTCGCCGCCGCCGCCACTGCTGCTGCTGGCACAGTTTGAGGATGTCATCTGGCCACCTGGCAGCTGTTACCTGGAGTGATAGCTCAATGGCAATGTCTGGTGTCTCTGACCTCATCCTGAAGGGATACTTGTCTGAATATTCACGAAACTCAGCCATATACCGCCCCGCCTGGCGCATCAGCCACACAGGGGTGCGCTCGGCATCTGCCATGTGTGGCATGGCAAATTACGGTGTGTCAGGGCAGGTTATCATTGCCGGCAACAGTAAGCTACACGATGCTGCAGCCTGGAAGCTTGGCTCTGTCCAAGTGCCTTTCCTTGTTCATGCATTGTCAACTGCAGTATGCTACAATCTTTTGCATGTTACATGAGTGATGGTTTCGCACTCCGAGTTTTGTTTGCTGAACTGTGGCATGTATTCAGACACGATCAGATCTGTGGGGTCATGACCTGAACCAGTAGCAGCAGCTGCTGCTCTGCTACCTACCTTCACCACGAGCCACACGCAACAACAGCGGATCCTGCGAGCTTGCTTTGCATACTATATTGGTGCACCTGACTGCTTGGGGCCTGCTGGATAGCTTAGGTGCTCCGTTGCCGGAATGAGCTTTCAAGGAGTGCGATTGCATATCTTCCTAAGATCAAAAGCGGTGGCGTGGTATAGGTGTGCAGCACAACAACGGTTGCGTTATATGAGCACGTATATATTAGTTTCAAGGTTTCGCAGGTCCAAACAAGAAGTACAAGCCCAATTCGTTGCAATAGGCAGCAGAGCACGAGCGCCCGGACCTTAACGAGGCTAAGGAAACATGACGACTCGATCTATCGTTCATTGATGGATACATTCAAGGCCCAATGTGCACGATCTTGAGTGCTGCTGTTATGACAGTTCGTCTCATCGCCCACTGGTTCCAACGCAGACACTCTGGCAGTGTCAGTCAGGTTATAACAAATTTGCATCAGTCCTTTACAGTAGGATCCGCAGTATCGCATTCTTGCACTCCTGACGCTGTACTGCCTACAATCACACTCGTCACGTTCTTGAACACTCTGACAAACTTGATGTAATTTGAGCGTTGATATAATGCATGATGAGCTGCCGCCAACCCTATCGCTGCCTCTTGGACCGCCTTCCTCTGCCTCTGCCTCCCCCTCTCTTTCCTCCAGACCCTCTACCTGCACCGCCGTTGTCACCCTGTTCTAAGTCGGCCTCGTCTACCATGCTAGCTGCTACCGTTATTCCTGACAATATGTAGCCCCCAGTGCCCCCTGTAGTCATAGCCATATGTGGATGCGTTCTGCCAGGCAACACTTGATATGGCCGCATCCAGCTTTCCTGTAGTTGCAGCAGCACAGCTTGTCGTCTGCTGCTCAGCTGCTGCATGGCCTCTGCCAGTGGCTGCATCCAAGGGCTGAAGACTGCAAACGGTGTTGACGGGGCCAACAATGGCAGCACCTCTTCTAGAATGCTGGCAGTGTGTAACCTGGGTGCTGCAATGATGCAGCTGTCAAAACCCTGGGTGAGCAGCTGCTCTAGTTTCTCTGGCCTTGCTGTGTACGTGGCACGGTGTGCTTGTCCAGCAGCAGCAGTGCAGCTCTCAGGATCAACCATGGCTGCCTCATCCTGGTCAACATCATCACCAGCAGCACCAGAGACTGAGCCATTGCCATCCTGCTGCTGTTGCTGACTGCCAGACGTGCGTCTGCGTCTTTTGGCTGCTGGCTGCTCTGCTACTTCATCTGCCTCTGGTATGCTGTCATACAATGCAGAGATGTCTGCCTCAGTAATGACTGCAGCTGCTGTTGTTGCAGCTGCTGCAACAGCAGCAGCTGCTTGACTGTTCTCAGGAGTGCTGGCATCTTTCAGCAGCTCGTCCACTGCCACAGGCAACCCTTCGTTGCTTTGCTGCCGCTGCTCCTGCTGTGGCTGCTGCTCTGGTTGTTGTTGACCACTGCCAACAGGTAGCTGTTTGGCGCTCGTTTGCTGCTGTGGATTTGCTAGTCCCTGCAGAGGAAGACCAGAAAATGTGATGCTGTCAGCAGCAACAACAACCAAGATGTTTGACTGCAGCGCCTAATAGCATGACATTGGGGCATCTTGAGATTGCTGTCCTGCACTACACCTGCCAGCCAGCTTGACCTGATCTACCACCAGGGGCCAGGTGATGCTAAAAACAAAGCGCTATGCATGCATATTCTTAGATTTCACACGGAAGCTGTGTATGCATCTCACCTGTGAAGCTGCTTGTAGGTCAGATAGCTGGGTGCAGCATACAATGCTCCTCTCCTGCTGGCTCAGGTTCAGCTGCCGCAGCCCACTCATGCCCGGTGTCTTGCCCCCAGTGCCAACACAGCACAGCACACCCAGACCACCCATACGCTCAGCACAAGCAGCTGCAAGTAGGCCTTGGCAATTCTCAAGCAGCAGGCAGCGGCTGTGTGCAGCTACATTGGCCAGGCTCAGCAGGAGTGCAAGGCTGTCAGGCCTCAGGTTCCAGATGCCTGTGGGCGCCTTGTCAAACATCACCTGCAATGCCAGGGGAACCAGCACGGCACAGGAGCATACAGCCAGGTGTGATGCCATGCCGGCACAGAGCGCACACAGGACGTAGAGGTACGGGCATACAGGGACATGTCCAAGGCTGAATGACTCAAGGCTGCATGTGTTCCAGCAATGAGTAAGTGAACCCCAGGTCTGTTGCTGTCAGGGGCACACCACTTGCCGCTGCTCATGATGATGTGAGCATGGCGCAGCGTATGTGCTGAAGTGCCCCTCACGCATCATCAAGTTGGTTGTCACCAGAAACAAAGCTCAGAAGATAGAACTAAAGCAAACAATTCTGCTACTTTGACTAGCCACCTGCTTAGCAACTGTGCAC
Organism: Coelastrella sp. MACC-549; assembly: GCA_018290735.1. NCBI lineage: Eukaryota > Viridiplantae > Chlorophyta > Chlorophyceae > Sphaeropleales > Scenedesmaceae > Coelastrella > Coelastrella sp. MACC-549. Next base: position 269,286 of record JABEVS010000004.1, read on the forward strand.
TTAAGCTGCAGCTGCTGCTGCCATGGAGTCATTACACCTGCAGCTCATGGCCTGCAGGCAACACCCCTTCCTGGTTGGCCCTCACCTCGCACATTGTCCAGGCTGTTGGCTTCCTGAGTGTCAGGCTAGTCATGTACTTGCGTGCCTTGCGCTTTTTGTACTTCTCTTGTGCAAATTCAGTTTTCTCGGCAAATGTCACGCTGTTGCTGCACAAGGCCTCAATGATCTCTGCACCAGCCTGCAGATGGACAGCGGTGCTGTCTGATGTCGATACATCAGCAGATATGGCGCAAAGTATTACTACACCATGTTCATCAATTGTGGGAGTAAGTAGGCCCTATCATGGTGATCCAGAGCGAGAAGCACTCTGCCTGGCTGATAACCCAACAGCCAAGGGCCTTGCCGTCTTAAAGGCAACCTTCTTCTTGCTTCTCTCAACAGCTTTCACAGCCATGGAGGCATGGCTTCCGTCAGGTTGTAGCTGCACCAGCCTGCTGTGCTGGCATTGCTGCTACAACGCGGCCTGTTGTGCTGGGTATGGCTCTGCCAGGGTTCCCACCTTCCCACTAGCTGCCATCTCAGCAATGTCCTTGGCAGTAAGGCCCTGGTTGCGCACATTGAGGTCAAGTAAGGTGCTGTTGTCCTTCTCAACCTCTTCAACAACAGGCCCAGACACAGGTTCATGCCTACAGTTCGGCAAGAAAGACATCGATCAAGCCCATGACAGCAGCAGTGTCTGTAGAACCTCAAATAACAACATTGCAATCACTCACTGTTCCGTGCATTGCGTCGGAGGTGAATGCGTAGAGTCAAGGTACGCCGTTGAAGAAGCCATTACTTGTGCTCTTAGTCCGACAGGCCAGCAACCATATGGCACAGTGCTTACTCTGTGACCGGTAACAGCTTGGAGCCATCAGCAGACAGCTTGTAGGTTGATCCCCAGCGTGCGCCAATCAGCTGCTCTACTTGAATATGAAACTTGCCGACCTTCGCACGACTGCAATCATGTAGGTGATCAGCGCCATGATGATCTTGGGCGGTGCAGAGGACACAGGAAGGGCAGGCAGCCGCTCACAATAGTAGCTGCAGTGAGCTGCACGCCTGCTGCTTTATCAAACATGTACTTAAGGCACGCCTTACCCGTTTCGTGAGATAACATGAATAGACTTCTTTTCTCCATGCTCGTCAAAGATTACATGGTCACCTTCCTGTATAAGGGCAGGTGCCTCCATGGCTTGTCCTGAAGCAGTACTACCTGTGGACCCAGGCGGCAGTTGCTGTGCGCACGTGGCAAAGGCCGCTAGTCACTGCAAATCATTATACGAGTGTGAATGTAAATTCGACAACCAAAGACCATTCTGCAATGTACTGCGCCGTTTTTCAAAAATGCTCGTTGTGCCTAGCACATCCAGCGGGCGACCGAATCGTCAGAAGATAGATAGCTGTAGCGCATAAGCTCTGCATCCTTTGTGAACAATTGGTGGCTTGCACCCGGGTTCTGAACAGGCGGAGTCATGAGCTCAAATTTTCGGGAACACTAAAGACGCCAGCTGCGCTGCCCTGTGTGTTGCTGTGTGTTTGAAGAACGATCGTGGTTTGTGGTTGACCAACACGCTGATACCAGAGCGTGCAATCAGCACACACCCTTTTGCTGCATGCCTGGTGTACTCGACAAGGATGGAGAGGCCGAAGATCGCATCTCCCTTGAAGATTTACTGGAGGAGCTTCTCATGGCTCTCCTTGGCTACACTGGGGATGTGTTTGTAGACACCAGCTCAGTAGGGTATGCTGCAGCAGAACGGGCAGGCCATGATTCAGATTCAATAATGATTGTCCTGGACTATGCCACACGGATGCGTGATCACTCGGTTGAAGCATGCAGCAAGCACGACATTGCTTACTGAAGCGATCATAAAGGTCTTGAGCTCCTGACAAGCTGCGTAAATACCATCTGCTCTGTCAAACAGTGTGGCATGATGGGTTCATGTCCTGCTGCACAGGGTTGAGGATGAGATACAACACCCCACCCACTGCACAGTTTGTATCGCACCCGGTATCACATGGATCTGCAAAGAAGACAGGTACAGGGACGTGTGTGACTGCAAGATCAGCAGAAATATAGGTGCCTGAGCCCTGTCAGCGGTGCAGCGTTTACCATTTCTGTGTCGAAGGTCATATGTTTCTTAAGAATGCTGTAGGTTAATTCTTCATCCAGCTGTGCCACTATAGTTAAGCCTGGTGTATGTTGCATTCAGGGCACAATTCAATGAGCTCATCCAAATGGGGTTCCATTGCAAGGAATTGCAGAGGTTCATACAGCAAGAGAAGCAGTCCTCTGGTCCCAACAGCTTATACAGACGAGCCATGTGTGAAGGATTGACTGGTGAGATCAGCAGGCAGCAGACAGCTCCCATCCTCATCCTGCTGGCAGCAGCGACAGCAACAGTGCAGGACTGCTCTGACAGTGCAGCTTCCCAACGTACTGCGTATGCCACATGCTGAAATCAAGCTGCCCGCTGAAGCTAGTAGTGCACAGGCACAACTTAGAAGCACAGGAGCTCCAGTGCCTTTCACTGCTATTGTGCATGCTGCTGGTTGTTGCAGAGATTCTTGCTGTGTATGAGGATGAAGTGGTGCGGCTGCAGCTGCTGATGCGCCAGCAGGGAACTGCTCGAGGAGTGCCCGGAATCATGTATGAGCTGGCAGACCTGCAGGTGACATGAGGCAGCAGCGGATGCCTTGTTTTCCTAGAGCTTGCTATCAAGTTCATGTTTCCTGCTGGTACCGCCTTTCTGCTGCCAGGCAGTCGAGGCACTCTGCGATGCTGCCGTCAATCTCACGGCATAGAGACGCCTCCCAGTCTGTAAACCTGCCTGCTGCAGATGCTGCTGCCCCAGTTGCACCAAATTGTGTACGACTTACGACGCCGGAGACCAGACTACATCAGCAGTGTCAGGAGTACACAGTCAGCTGGGTTGAGAGACACTGCAGCGGCTGGCAATGGTGTGGATGCCGTGCCTACAACTGCTGCCATCAGCAGTGAGGGGCTTGTTGTGCCTCATGATGCTCGGGGAGCCAAGCTGCTGGCTACTCTTCATGCGCACAGGCTTAACGGTCAGCCTCTGTTGCAGGCTTGCCTACAACGGCTCCTGTGGCACGTCAACCAAGTCGTCTTCAACCAGTTGACCATGTGGTGAGCAACTGCATCACCTTCAAATGAGTGATAAAAATTCACACCACCTGAAGTACACCATTGTCTTTTCACTGAGTCAGCTTACACAGATCTCATCAGCCTAGCTAACCCTGGGCGGCAAAGCTGTGCTGTGACCTGTCCCCAGTGCCACCCATCTCAAACAGTGTGATGGGGTATGCCTGTGCAGGATGGTCCATGGCATGTTAGCAGATGAGGGCTGTGAGTTCTTCGTACGACCATGGGAGCCCTTTATCTCAGTTGCACACGAAGAGCAGCTGCTGGGCGATGCTTCACGCCCTCCTGTCAGTGGCAGACACAATGAAGCCTTGTCAGGCAGAGTCACTGGGCACATGCTGCAGCGGAGCGAAGCAGACACGTACAAGGACTGGCATGAAGCCTTTCAGGTGAGAGTGCCACATGACGTGGATGCACAACAACCTCACCTGGTTGCTGGGCACCTAGGCTTCATCAGGTGACAGCAGCATATTCAGCATTGAATCAGCCCATATACAGGTACCTTCACATCAAGTGAGAGCAACCATGCATTGCCACTCTCATTGCATGTCCGGCCAGAGGTATCATGCTATATCATATCTGCTGTGCCCAGCACACCGTTGCCTTTTGATCCAGGTTGCCATGCTCGAGCTGCCACCATACATCACCCCGAACCTGGCAGCATCAGTGGAGTTTGTGGGCCGAGCAGTGCGGCTGCTGAGGGCCCCTCCAGCGCCAGTCAAGCTGCATGACAGCAGCACGCCCAGCAGAAACTTGCAGCAATGGGTGCTGCATGGAGGCCATTACCAACAACTGCTGCCTCATGAAGACACCCTAGCTTTCGCATCAGCACTACGTGTGCTGCAGCAGCAGCCAGTCGTCAGCCAAGCTGCTTTGGAGAGGACAGTAGAAGCCATTAGAGCTAGTGTGAGCAGAAAAGGATGTTGTGGCGCATATGCAGTGGTTGCTAACAATGTGTACATGACAAATATGCCATACAATGTTGCTCCTGAGGATGCTGCATGGCAAGTCGATGTTGACTACAGTTGTGTCATGCAATCTCATGACGAAGTGGCACGCCAGGAAGTGTATTTGCGGAGAAGTTAATCAGCTTGGTTTACACCATCATGCCACAATCACAGCTCAATCGCATCATGATATCTCAATGCTCATGCGTCCTGTCATTGGCCAGGAGGTTGGCAATCTTTATGGAAGGTGCACTAGCCATGAACATCTGCTCTGCGCCATCATCTACAGGTGGCCGGCCGTCTCTGGGAGCTCCTTGTTGTGCAGGCGGGACTCATGCAGCACCTGATTGCCATCAAGGACTACCTGCTGCTGGCAAGGGGTGACTTTTTCCAATGCTTTTTGGCTGAAGCAGCGCGGCTGCTGGCCAGCCCACCCAGGGAGGCTACAGCTACACATGACCTAGGTGGGTTTAATTCACCAGGTCTTGTTGTAGGGTGCATGAGCAACCTCCAAGTGGCACACTGGACCTGGCCTGGAGGCATCTGACTGGTGGCTTACCCTGTAGAGCTTACCTTGCAGAGCATCCCTGCATGATCTGAACTGTAGCTTGATGTGGTGCTGTCATGCTTGGTGGTATATGCAGCGGTGCCCTGGCTTTCATCTGCTGCCAAGAGCACGGCTAATGAGGATCCTTACTTCAAACTCTTCAAGCTGGTGCTCAAGCCCAGGAAGCAACAGCAACAGCAGCTCCAAGGTCGTGCTAAGGACTCCGCAACAGCAACAGCGGCTGGCTCAGTGACAGGTGGGCCAATGCCCTTCCAGCTCGCCTTGAAGCAATTTACATACAGAATGCAGTGTTGGAGGGGCGGGCAAAACAGCACACCCCTGTGGCCTTGTGCCTTAAGAGCTGCCATAGTCTCACATAGCTTTCCAAATTGCTGCAGTCTGCAAAGCCATCTGTACATCTTGGAACTGCACTTGAGGACAGCTTGACACCACCAGCAAGCCTGTACACTCGTGATATTTCTCATTATTTGCCACCTGCTCTGCTTGTTGCTGCTTTCAGGCCCTAAGCCCCTGACTGTGCCCTCATATGATGCCAACTGGGATGAGCTGGCTCTGGAGGTGCAGCTGCCCTGGCCACTGGGGGTCCTGCTCACGCCAAAGCACATGGAGAAGTACAACAAGGTGTTCCAGCTGCTGCTGCGGCTCAAGCGTGTGCAGTTGGCGCTGGAACAGGCCTGGCAGGAGCTGGGAAGGTGTGTTTGTGACAGCAGGCAGAATACACATCTGCAGAACTGACAAGGGGTGTGCTTACTAACATTAACTAGCTACAGTCATTGACCGTCTGCAGGCTGTCAGGTCTAGTGTTGTGGCAAACGCTTTGCAGCGTCGGCCAGCCACAGCTGAACAGCTGACACCTACTACTCCGTGAGTGTCTGCCTGCCTTCCTGCCTACTGGATTGACATCAACCTCTGAACACCTGGCCCCACCACCCCTTGTCTTGCCCAGGCTGTGTGGACGCTCTGGTGGGGTCACCCGCACATCAGACATCATGCCGCTGCTGCTGCTTCGCCAGCACATGGGCCACTTGATAGGCAACCTGCAGATCTACTTGCAGCTAGATGTTGTGGACAGCAATTTTGCTCAGCTGCAGGCCAAGGTGGCGCAAGCACAGGTGCAGAGGATGAGAGGGGGGGACAAGAGCTTTTGCTTCTGCATAAGTCCTATTTACATATCACAAACATCTTGCGCAGCCAGACAGAGTGCTGATGATGATTGCCATGCGGTGCTGGGCCAGGTTTGCATGTGGTGCGCCTGCACTTTAACATTGGCAGCATAGGCTGCTCTGAGCTTGTGCAGGACTGTTGTTGCCCAGCACTGGCTCAACAGCAGTGACTGCCCTGACCCCCAGCTTCTGTGTGTTTGCTGTCTGTTGCAGGACTTCGCTGAGGCCGAGCATGCTCATGAACAGTTCCTTCACGCACTTGTGACTCAGAGTTTCCTGGGCCATCAAAGCCTAGTGGTGCTATTTGGTGAGGTGTTCAGCCACACCACTGCACTGTGCAGGTTGGTGCGTGGGGCCAGAGAGCAGGGCATTGACTGGGAGCAGGTGCAGGTGAGTGGGCCAACGGGGGCGGAGGAGTCCTGCATGCTGGCATGACAACAAATGAAGCATGAGGGACTTGGCTTGCAGCGCCAGTGCCAATCCTGTGAGCACATGCTTGGTGCCATCATAGCGTGTGTTTCAGAATTGGTCCTGAACTGTGCAACTCAGCCTGGCCAAGCATGGCCCATGCCATGGTGGTGGTTCACAACATCTGGTCGTTATGATGTCAGAGGCTGACGCAGCAAGTTGTCAATCACAAACTGAACATTCTCTCTCTGAAAGTAAGCGACACCTATGCCAGCACACAGGAGCATGTTGCATCCCTGGCTGCTGATTATTGCTGCTGTGGATGTGGATGCCTCATATATGCAGGAGGTGGGGTCTGCCTTTGACAACACCATTAGCCAGCTGTATGTTGCACTACGGAGCAAGACCTTGCAGCAGTTTGACAAGGCCCCATACCTGAGGCAGTTATATCAGCGGCTGGACTTCAACGACTACCTGGACTCACAGAAAATGCGGATGGTGAAGGTTTCCCAAGTCGCCCGTGCACAACAGCAGCGGCGGCAGCTGCAGTCCACCATGTAATAGAGGGGATAGTCCTCTCCATGGCCCATTGGCACTGCCACAGTGTTTAGCATGTTGATGACTGGCCCCTCTGGCTTTCCCTCAGCAGATGTAAGCGGGATGGTTGTCGAGCAAGATGACCCCATGCTGATCCTGCAGGATGTGGTCCTGGTGATGGGTGCATGTGCAATGCTGCATCTGCTGGAGCTACAAGGTAATTCTTAGGCTTTTGATCTGGTCTTGTGCTTGTAAGGACTTCAGATAGGCACTGTAAAAGAAAGCCATGCAGCAAGTTGACTGTGTCGGCACCTCGAACGGATACATGTCATACGAAGAGTAATGATGAACTTTTCTTCCTCAGTCTCCGCACTTTGTGAGAGATTCTGACGGATTGGATCCATCCACAATGACTGCCTTGCCCGGCTGTTGCGCAACCGCCTAGTTGCTGCCAGCTTGAGCATGCAGCTTATGCATCAGATAGTCCCAGCCCACTGGGCCCTGATGGCATCAGCACCGTGCTGTGAGGATCACAGTCGGACAAGCCATTCCTAGGCTTATCACGTGCATCAGGTGAGTAATTCTTGATTGTTGTCGGCTGTGTTGACATCATCGTGCCATGGCAGGTCAACCCAGTTACACAGAGGCTATCAGGCCCAGGCCTGAGGTTTGGACAAAAAATCACAATACTGCACCCTTGTTCTCAATCGCCGTTAACAGCAGATGAAACAGCTGGCACCAACGATGATTGATTGAACAGCAGGCTCAAAAGAGACATTGTTGCAGCAACACGGTGCACAGGGTCGCGAGGGCGCTCTCATTGAGATCTCCGCGCCAGGCGCTGTAAGAAATGCTTGAATAACTAAACAGATCATCTTAAGTCATTGGAAGGCTTGTTTCTCTGTTGCGGGGACATCTGCAGTGGGTGGGCCTTGCTGTACTGCAGGCACAAAAGCAAGCTTCAATTGCCAGCACCGGGGGTGAGCAGGGTGGCTGTACCGCATGCCCGCATCACAAGTTGTGACACTGCATCCACAGTACTCTATGCTTGCTGCATGCAGCGTGGCACGTGACCGATGCCATCGTTGATGCAGCCAGTAAAGGGATAAGAGAAAGACCAGGCGTTCATGATTGGTGCCACATATGTGCAGGTGCATGCCATGGCGTTCGTAATGCCTTGAATACATCGCCCATTATCACTACTATCAGCTTGTCACCCCTGATTGCTGACAAATGACCCCTGCTCCTCGGCTGGTGACTGCAGATATATGATGACCGCCTGACAGGGTGATGTCACTCCCTTGTGCTGGTGATTTCTGTAGTCAACACCTGCAGCTTCAGTGGAAACACATGCAGCGTCAGCAGCATGACAGCCTCTGCCAACTCCCCGAGCAGCCACCAGAGCAATGTCAGCAGTTACAAGAGCAGTTTAGCATTGACCTGCCCGTCACAGAAGAAGCTCGTCAAGGCATGTTTGCAGTGATCTTCAACAGTATACAGAGTGCCTCAGTAGCTTGTGGGCGCTCAAATGCTGATGTTCACAGATATGCCAGGAAGATTGAGGTGAGCCAGGAGCCTGATATAGGGGTCCCAACAATGTACTACGGCAAAAGTGGCCGGTACCTTTATGAATTGAACAGCACAGCAGCTCATGTGGCAGCGCATCCTGTCAGTTGCCTGGCTTACTCTCCTCCGCAAATGCATGTTGCAATCTCCTGCAACATTCTGTTGCCGGTACCTGCGTGTGACTGAGCCCATGTGGTGTGGCCAGATTTATGCTACTTGCAGACCGCAGCATGCTGATCACTTGTCAGCACATCTGAGGCTATCTAACTGTCATGGGGGCTGTGCATCAGAAGAGCACAGTGAAATAGCGCAGCAGCTGAAAGAGTCACGTGTGGTCTTTTTGACTGTTGCTGCAAGTCAGATCCCCCCCCCCCCCCCCCCCGGCCCCGGTCGCCGGCTCATCCTACCTCGGCTGTGCACTCAATGCCGGCAACAGTAACACAGCGCTACAGGGGTGTG
>JABEVS010000004.1:278151-288473 GCA_018290735.1 Coelastrella sp. MACC-549
CCCTTCTAGGGGGCTCTGCTTTTCTCTTTGCCCCACCTGTAGAGGTGAAAACAACGCAAAACAGCCCGGGGTGTGCTTTTTAGTGATTTCTGCAAGACAAATCCCCCCCCCCCCCTCCCAAGGTGACTGTTGCTGAATATTCAAAACTGGGTGCTGCTGCCAATGCAGGAAATAGCACTGCAGAGCTCCGGGGGTTTGCTGGTGAGCACCATCAGCCTATTTTATCAACACCACACTGACCTTGTCATTGACAGAAATACAAACATGCAGAGAAACATGCATGTACTCAAAATGCCTGATATGTAGTTGCCAGCCAAGACCATGCAGTTGCATCGTCGAGATAAGGTGCAAGTGCTCAAACACACTGCTCAACTGTGACAGACTTCACCTCCCATTGATGAGGAATAACAGACTGCATTTTTTGGTGTTGCAGGCTGAGTATGAGCGTGCGGCTGTTGAACTGACTGGCAAAGCCGTAGCCCTGGTGCGGCAAGTGCATCGAGCTCAGCAGATGCAGCAGCAAGCTTATGATCTGCAGGCGCAGTTAGATACCTTAGGTATCTGAAAGCTGCATATGGATTTTTATTTCTCCTAGCCATGATCAGGAGGACGATTGCTTCGGTGTGACAATCATCAGTAGTAAACCATTGATGGTATGAATACTCCTATAATACATGATATACCTGCTTGGCTCCTACTCATACCGGCCTTGGAAGCAAGAGGCATGCATTTACCTACAACGTGCATATGTGCGTATTATATGTGGATCGGTCTCTCTGACGCTGCTGTTTCGGCTGTGCATCTCGGAAGTATTAGCTGGTCAGCAACTTCCAGTGTCCTTGGTCTGCCGAGCCCTTTCTGCGGGATCCGAAATGCATACTCCTGCAGTATCTTATGGTGCTGCTGCTTCATCGCCCCGTGAGCACTACAATGTGTAGTGGAGGGTGTCTGGGACTGCGGGTGCTGCGACTGCCTGGCAAGGTCAGAGATCGCTGAACGGCATGTTTGTTTCTGTTGAGCAATGCCTACGTGTTGCGCGTGTGACAATTGTGGGGCGGGCAGCAGGCATTTCGTTGGTGCTTTACTACGCAATCTGAGGTATGAGGAGGGGTACCCTATTGATCGCCTTAAACACCTAAACTATGCAGCTGACACGAAGTGTATGCGACGTATCTGAACAAAGCTGTTTCTTGTTGCTCACTCATCAGTATATGCGTTAGGCCAAAGACATCTGGTTTACACTGTCTATAAGCCTGTTGCTGAGCGCTGTGTGACAGATTAGTATATTTCATATCGCCATGCTCTTAACCAATCATGTGGCAGCAAATCGTGTTGCGTGAAGTCGAGACTGCAGTGAAGACCGAGCATGATTGACGTGGCACCCAATACGATGCCTTGATTGCCAACTTGAGCGCAATGGGCCAGAAGCAGAATTCTCTAATAGAAGGGGAGCTGGCTCAGTTCCAGCACACGCAACTGGGAGTTTACTTGGCTGGAGCTTTTGGTCTCTGCTATGTGTGGTGCTCAAGTGCTCAGGTATGGTGTACATGAGTAAGCTCGGGCTTGTAAGCGCGTCCATCGCCTTACCTGGTAGGCAGTCTCTAATTGTGCCACCACCATCAGCTGCATGCATGCGCTGCTGGTGTTCAACTGCAAACAACCAACCCTGTGGCTGGTTCAGCTGGGTGGCCAAGGGCTGTACACGACCCAGTTTGCTGTTCTGGATTGCCCACAAGCTTCTGTAACAGGTGTAACTTGCCGCCAGCTGCATCTTGCTGAAGCGAATGGGCATGCCTGCACTGTACTTGCTGCTTGGGCTGTAGGGTATTGTGGACAGGTACCATTTCAGCAAAAAGTGGTTCTACCTCTATGGTGAGCGATGGCTGGGCGGTCACTTCTATACTGGATGCTGTCATTAACAGGACACTGCATTGCATGCACTTGCCTTTTGCAATTGCGCTTGCTGCATCACAACAGCACCAGTCAATAGACCCAAAGGAAGGAGACCATTGCTTGCTGGTCAGTATGACGACATAGCACCCTCACAGGTACTTACTGCAACGACCGCTACCTTTCCTCAATTGCAATGTGTCTGAGGATATTCCTGCATTGGTTGCAGGTGTGCTGGTCGCGTTTGCCTACCTGTACATGCGCCCCTTTGTGCGGCGAGGCCTGGGGTCAGCACACAGGTACAACGAGGCAGCAGCAAAAGCAGTGGCAGCTCCAGCAGCAGCAGGAGCGACAGTGGTGGCAGCAGGATCATCAATACTGTTGGCTTAGGCAACAGCAGCGGGACTGGCAGTGCCACTGCCAGCTCAGCAGCGCAGGCAGCCACACCAAGAGCCTATGTCTCTCTGCTTATGCCCTCACACACTGCAGTGTCCTGTGATGCGACATAACTTCAGTGTACACTTGAAGATTAATCAACCTCCTGGCAGTCCTCAGGCCCTTCATATTTGTCACAAGCCTGCATTTCTGTCAATTGACACAGACCATTACGCTGCTGTGTGCTTCTGCATGCAGGGGCTATGTGAACTTCTACTCACTGTATATCCTATGGCTGTGCACTGCGCTGTTCTGCCACCTGCCTTCCCTTGAGGCTCTGGGTCTGGACATCAGGTCTGACGTTACCCTGGCCCTCAGCATTGCCGCCTCCAGCCTGCTGGTGCTGGGAGTGCTGCACGGCCTGCAGGCACTGCTCATACACTTCAAGTGGCTGGCACGAGCACCAGGTACTTAGGAAACAGGGATGCACTGCCTCAGCACCATCATGCTGCTGCTTCAAGGTCCTGTAGTAGCGCAAGCAGACACTTTGGTGGCCCAACTTGCTATAAAGGTGGCAATGCCTACTTGCATGCCAGCTACCTCGATCATTCAATGCATTGCTCATCCCAGCACCATCTGCCTCTGCGGCTTCTGATGTGTCCACCTGTTGACCTGACCTGCATGTCAGGTGCCACCCAGCAGGCCCTCTGGAGCTGCATTGTCCTGAACAGCATCACGCTGTCAGCGGCTTGCAGCACATACTTCCAGCTGTGTGGCAATGGGGCAGCAGGCCCAGGCAGCAGCAGCAGTCAGGGGAGTGGCCTGTCAGCTGTCCTGCATGACGCAGTGTGTGTAAAGTACCTTGCTCCCATCGCCACCCAGGAGTACCCCAAGTTCTCAGCCTGGATGTTGTACGGCGAGAGCAACAGCAGCAGCGCACATGTAGCTGCGGCAGCAGCAGCCAGGCAAAACAGGTGCAGCAGCAGCGGCAGGTCTTGGTTTAGCTTTGGAGGCAGCAGCAACTGTGAGCCGTACGTGCCGGTCGTGAACAGCAGCAGTAGCCTTGTGGAGTTTGTGAAGAGTGTTCCTGTTGGTGACCTGGATGATGGGGGCAGTGTCATATCGCCCGTGTTCACCGTATGGATCACTCTTGTCACCCTGTACATTGGTGAGTCAACATGTTACAACCACCAGAAGAATGTCCACTGTCATCAGCAGCAAAGCTTGTCAGCTTTGTGTTCGCCGCTGCCATGACTACCCTGAGGGCTGAACTTGCACTGCTGGGTGTGCAGGCAGTGAGCCAAGGGGTCCACCAGCGTGCAGCTGCCACGTCATCACAACATTGCTTTGCAAGCTGGCCAGTACAGACAGGCAGGCAGAGTTGTTTTGTTGCCTGAAACGCATGGATTTTTCTGACAGCTGCTGCCACTTCCTCCCATGTGTGCTGCTGGTGGTGTGCACTGCAGTCAATGTTGTGATTGACCATGTGTCTGCTGCTGAGATGTCGGCGCGCCACATCAGTGAGCTGAGGCGTGAGCGTGTGAAAGACCCGGATCTGGCTCTGCTGGCAGCGCTCTCACAGGCAGCGGGGGAAACATTCAGGTGGGGGAGTTTGGTGTGAAGGGCCAGTGGGGAATAGGGGGCCAGCAGCTGTGACAGGGCACTAGAGAGTTTGAGCCTCAAGCCCTTGACATTGGGTTGTCTGGCTGGCAGTCATTCTCTTGCACTGGCAGTCAGTAAGGTGCACCGATGGCTGCTGGTGTTATGTGAACATGAAGGACTGCTGTCATGATTGAACAGTGCCTGTCGTGCTGCACTTATCATGACGCAGGCAAGGTGCTCACCAGCTTGCAGCAGCTCAACAACAGCGCCACCAGCAGGCACCTGAGGCTGAGGGGCAGGCGGGCCTCAGGGGCGACATGGCAACAAAGAGGAGCAGGAGTATGGAGGTGAGGGAGGCTGCTGGTCACAGGTGGCAGGCAGGACTGCACTGCAGGACTTGATGCCAGTCGGCCAGGGTGGGTATGCATGCTTGCAGGACGGACAACATCAGCTGCAGCAGCAGTGTAGGCTGATGATCAACAAGCTGGAGGCACGTTGACCACATGCGCATTGCCCTCCTGGTCCCAGCGTGAAGAGGACGAGGCCCGCAGCCACCCCACTTGTGTCTGCTGACTCTCTGCCACCTGCAGATGCCACCTTCTGTGCGGCAGCCCTGGTCGCCACGCTTTATGGCTGAACGCACCCTGGTGAATCTGCTGGAGACAACAAGCAGCTTCAGCTTCAAGGCAGCAGCACTGCTGGAGGGAATAGAGGCTAAGGGTTTCCCAACATGGCAGCAGTTGCAGAGCCAGGCCAGGCTGGGAAGTCTGGGGCTGGGGGGCCTCACAACACTGGGAGACCGGCTGGGGTCAATCAGGAGCAATGGGGGATCAGCCTGGGGCCAGACCAAGCGGCAGCAGCGGCAGCAGCAGCAGCAGTGCAGCAAGCTGCAGCCTACGGAACAGCCGCGGCTGCGGCGGGCATCTACAGATGGCGGCGAGGGTGTGGAGAAGGAGCAGCAACAGAAACAGCAGTCGTTTCGGCGGCAACACCAGGGGCATGTCCAGGCAGATTCAGGGGCAATAAGAGGTGTCCGCAGGCCAGCCAAGGGTCTCCATCACAAGCGCAGCAAGAGTCTGAGCAGTATACAATCAGCAGGAACAGCATCAGGCAGAGATGATGATGAGATTCTAGAAGATGCTCTTAGCAGCAGCGAACAGCAGCAACAGCAATCAGGAGCCTTAGGAAGTTTGGGTGAGTCGCCTACTTCTAGGCAGGGCTCTGGTACAGCCCAACAGTCAAATGCAACACCTTCATCACAGCGGCAGCAGCAGCAGCAGCAGGAGGAAGCAAGCCACCCAGGTATTGGCAGTTCAGGTGGTAGCAGCAGTTCACTGCACAGCCTGAGCAACAACAAGGAGTCCCAGCTGCAGCAGCAGCAGCAAGAACAGCAAGGTGTGGCAAGGCTGTTGCGGCACACTGCAAGCAGCCTGTGCAAGAGCCCATTTGCTGTGAGCCAGAATGGAGTGGGTTTGGGGGCGTATGGTGGCTTTGGTTCAGCTTTAAGTTTGCATTCTCCAGTCGCTGATGGTCATGAGACCAGAGCCCTAGAGCACTTGCTGGCAGCAGCAGCCACAGCTGATGGGGAATCCCCCACTGCTGCTAGTCATCGAGAAAAATGTTCCAGCAACAGGGGCTTGCCAGATGGTGGAGCAGCAGTTAGTGAGGGTAAGACAGACAACAGCGGGACTGTTGCAGCAAGTCACAAGGCTACTCACAAGGCTACAGCACCCCAAGAGACTGCCGCTGGGCCTCACCTCTCAGCAGATGGTGGTACAGCCACCAGCCAGGGCCATGACTCAGCCGCCCCTCCCCCTCCCCTTCAGTTTCCCTCCAGGGCCACCACCCAGGACTCTGACTGGTCAGACCTGGCTGATTGGGAGGGACTGGGCGACAGCACACAGGCTGGGCTGACAGGCCGTGCTGCGTATGATGGCCCCAGCCCTCCCTTCCTGGACATGGTGCCCTGGTACAGCGGCACATCTGCTGATTTGTTCAAGACCATGTTTGACCTGATGATCAGTCTCAAGCTGTTCCTGGGCAGGTTTGACATGAGGACCATGCAGGTGAGTGCAGCGCCTGCAGCGGGCTGGCCTGCATGCAAAAGCGGGGTGGTGCATGTGGAGCATCACCTGGCCAGGGCCCTGTCTGCAAGCACACCCCTCATTGATCACCCTTCATTGATTGATGTCAGCTGTGAGCGTCACAAACCTTACACACACCTCAACATCATGCCAGAGGTGAACATCACCACAGGTCACTCCTGAGTGGTGCTGCTGCACACACAAGCTGTACATACCGCTTGGACCACCAGCCGTTGCAGCATTGTAGCTGCTGCAGCAGTCGTGGTGTTCGCGCAGCTGTGCCTAATCGATCTGATGGTGGCTTGATGATTGCCATGTGCTACTGCAGGCTGCTACGGCTGCCAGTATGGCCGACTCCTTCAACGACACGCCTTCTGAGGGTGACGGCTTCACATACGAGCACTACCACAACAAGCAGGTGGGTGCAGCATGGCACACTGTTGGATTGCATGACCCGTGGTTTGATGAGTTGCAGGAAGGGCAACAAGCAGAGTGCTGGCCCTGGATTTGCCGTCCTCAGTAGCTGCACAACACTTGCCAGATACATGGCCATCGTCATCATAGCTAGTCGGGGTTGTCTGTAAGTGCTTGTCTGTTGGCTTCCTGTTGGTGATGTCTGCCCCTGGCAGGAGTTGTGGTTTGACTTCATAGCCGACACTGGTGATGGTGGCAACAGCACCTATGCAGTGGCCAGGGCACTTGCAGCGCCCAGCTTGGCTGTGCCTGCTGCTGATGTCATGAAGCATGCACAGCAACAGTCACAGCTAGTGGTAGACACTAGCAACAAAGGCAGCCACAGCAGAAGCAAGCAGCATCAGGAGCAACTGCAGCTCCCTCGTGGTGATGTACTGTTGATTGGTGGTGACCTGGCATACCCCAACCCCAGCAGAGACACATATGAGCAGCGGCTGTTTGTGCCGTTCCAGGAGGCCATGCCCCCGCCACCACACTACCACCCAGGTAAGCCAATGCATCACAGCTGCAATGGCAATAGGCCGCCTCTGTAGATCAGCAGCATCAACAGCAGTGACAGTACAGTGTCCTGTTGTTGGTCTCCACTGCAGTTTTGCAGTGGTGTCTGCACCATGTGTGTCCTAAGTTGCTCTGCCATGTCGGCCATGTGCACAGACTCATTGCTCAGCTGTCAGAGAGTGCTGTGGTCCCAGTACTGTTGTGCATGTTGGCTGCTTTCTGCTGGTTTGCTGCTGCTACAGGTCGCCTTGTTGTGCACAAGCCGGACCTTCCTCCTACATTTGGGGTCCAGGAGGGCCTGGCAGGCCCCCGGCCCTGCCCAGCAGGACTCAGCCCAAGGTCTGCAAACACAACAGACGCATCAATCACAACTATGCAAGGACACAATCGACCGACCTGTCACCTGACTTGCTCTGATGTTGCATCAACCATGCACTGCCTGATCAGGCACCTGCATTGCAAGTGCACACCCATCATGACCCGTACAAGGTATAGTCGGTTGCCTTGTGTGATGTGCCCTGGCCCTCGTGCGCCTGCAGGTCCAGTCGCTACGCCTCTGTGGCCGCTCTGCGGGGCTATGCTGGTCCAAATGTGTTTGCTATACCCGGCAATCACGACTGGATTGATGGGCTTGAGACATTCATCAAGCACATCATGCACAAGGGGTGGCTGGGCGGGTGGCTCATGCCACAGGTGGGACCTCCAACAACAGCAGCAGACAGCTGGCTGATGGCAGCTGCTTGCACTGCCATCTTATCTGCAGAGTCAGAGGCAAATGAGACCTTTGAAGGCATTTGTTGCTTCTTGTGCTCAGACGGCTGGTACAGTTCTGTTGAGTGTCCTGCAACTTGAGCTGCTCATGCCACTGCAGTAGTCAGGCTACCATGCGTCCCTCAATTGCGGGTGTCATTATGTTTCATCATGCTTCTGCTGCCGTCACCTGCTGGTGTGTGCATGTTGGTATTTGCAGGAAAAGAGTTACTTTGCCCTGCGCCTGCCATCTAACTGGTGGGTGTTTGGCCTTGACCTGGCACTGGTGGGGGATATTGACATGTGCCAGTACAGGTGAGCAGGAGATGGCTTGCTGCACAAAGCAAGGGGCCAATATTATGGCACAGATGCATCATAAACCACCACAAAGTCAACCATATTCTGCTGCGCAGTATCACACGGTTCGGTCGTGGCACAGTTGCCAACATCGTCCAGCTCCTGCTGTTTGTCTGGACACTGTCTTGCCAGGAGCATGTGCAGCTGATGAGCCCACCACTCAGTGCTTGTCCTGCCCCGCCCCTGCAGGTACTTTGCCAATGTTGTTGAGCGGCGCCTGGGCCCTGATGACAACGTGATCATCATCACTCATGAGCCCACATGGCTGCTGGAGTGGTTCTGGGCCAGCAGCAGCAGCAGCAACCTGCGTCAGCTGGTGAGGGGTCACCTCAGGGGTCGGGCAAGGGTGCACCTGGCGGGAGACCTGCACTTCTACATGAGGCACAGCTTTGTGGGCAACAAGCAGCAACACAAGCAGCAGCAGGTTCCAGCACGTCAGGCAGATGCAGCAGATGATGCTGTCAGAGCACCAGGCACAACTGCTGGTGTTGCAGCTGCCAGTGAGGCAAAGGTTGCTGCAGCAGATGAGCTGCTTCAGATGCCTTCCGTGAGCCCCACTGAGGGCCTGTCAGCAGCAGCTTCATGGGTGCCCTTGCAGGACACCAAGACTGGGGAACAGGGTACTGCTGCACAAGCACATGACACCTCTGCAGCCGCAGCTCATTCCTCCACACTGAACTTAGGGGTGCTCGTCAACGGCAACCACAGTCGCAGGACCAGCAGCAGCAGCAGCAGCTCTTCGGGCATTGAGAGCTGCAACACACCACTGCAGCAGCAGATTTTCGAAGCAGCAGCCCTCAACAAGTGTGCTGCTGCTGACACCCACAGCAACAGGAGTAGCAGAAGTGGCAGCCCCGGGCTGTTTGCCTATGATCATGCAGCAGTGGCACGTCCTGCCGGAGACGTCTCCTCTCCAGGTGCCAGCAGCAGCAGCAGCAGGACAAGGAATGGTTGTCATAATGTGAGTGCTGCTAACCCTGTTGATCTCGCCTGTCAGACACTGCCTCGCCTGGTGGTGGCGCCAGCAACATTGCAGCACAGCCATGATGACCTGAGGATGAGCAACAGCAGCAGCAACACAAGCCACAGACAGCCAGCAGCAGCAGGAGCTGCCAGCCGCCCAACCAAGTCCGGGGTGACATGGGCTGTGCAAGATGACTATTATGATAATGGTGATGATAATGTTGATGTTGATGTTGATGATGATGGCAGGGGCAGGGGCACCCACAGGTATTCCAAAGGGCGTGCAGTGCTCCCTGACCATCAGCAGCCCAACCTCCTTGACCCCGAGCACCTGATAGTGAATGGCATGGGTGGGGCATTCCTTCACCCCACCCATGTGTTCAGCTACAGCAGGTTTGCCTGCTTGGAGGATGAGGCGGCAGCAGCAACAGCAGCAATATACAGCTCAGCAGAGAATGGCGGAAGCACCAGGTGCGGAATCTTGGCACAGATTTTGATAGCACGCTGCTTCAGTAGGGGTCTGGTTGACTCTCTGTGTTGTCATGTGCTGTGGCGATGTCACCTATCCTGTCAGGGTATTTCTGCTGTCTAGGTGAGCATGCAAAATCATAACAATGACCAAAGGCAGCCGACTGCCTTGCATATTGTTGCGCAATACTGCCTTAATTGCCTCAGAAGCTTTCTGCCAGGCTTCATCAATATGTTGACTGCCTTGCTGCTGCATGCTTGCAGCTACATGTCAGCTGTGCCCCTAAGCGGTGGCAGCAGCAGCAGCTCGCTCTCAACAGCAACGGTAACAGCAGCAGCGGCAGGGAACCCGCAGTTCAAGAGCAGCAAGGGTCCTGCTGGTCAGCCGGCCCGTCCCTCCTGCTCGCTGTCCGCGTGGGACCCTGAGCTGCTGTCCTGGCACTGCCCCATGAGCCCTAGTGGCACATCAGACATCTGGGACCAGCACTCCCTGCAGGCTGTCCCACACCTCAGCCTAGGACCAGCAGCACCAGCAGAAGCAAAGGGTGGTGATGGCACTGCTGGAAAACAGGCAAACGGGCCGGCAGCAGCAGAATGTGAGCATTATCCTGTGCCAGTGCTTACAGCCAAAATGCAGTCGTCATCATCAGCAGCAGCACCAGAAGGCCAAGGAGCTGCTGGCAGCACAGGTGCCAGTGCCCCAAACACTGTGTCAGCTGGGGCTGGTGGTGTCAGCAGTGGTGTTAGGGGTGGTGTGTACAAGTGTGCTGCTGCATTTCCAAGTGCTGAGAAGTCTCTCAGGCTGGGGCGGAAGAACCTTCATCTCTTCAGGTGGGGCACCACTCAGTGGTAGGGGGGGGG